>APFE031173194.1:6094-25115 GCA_000404065.3 Pinus taeda
GTCACTTTCCACCTATCCATTGACATATACTTTACAAGTGATCCCTACGCTACCGAGACTCCTCCCATCGGTGAAAGCCTGTAAAGAGCCGGAAGACTTAACTGTGGTGACAGTGGGCTAAGCCTCTACCGTTGCCCTTAACCTAGCAGTTGCCCTCTTAGGAACCCCTTTTAGGTCCCCCTGCTGGTTTGAGTAGTAACAGGTTCAGCTTGGTATTTCATTTCCCTCGCTTTTGCAGCTCATCATTCCACTCAACCAGTTCTTGTTATTTCGTAGTGAGTTTTTTGTGTTCTGCTATGCAAATCTTTAGCTCATCTTCCAAGTTTTTGAGCTTAACCTCATAATTCCTAAAGTTTATTTTCTCTTCGCGGGATGTCCCTCTTCCTTGTTCTTGATGTGCTTGGTCCATATCATGCAGCACCATGCCACATTACATGTTTCCATTCATTGCCACAGAGTCCTACTATGTGTTGCCACATACATTCAGATGTTAGTGCACAAAATAAATTAACAACACATATGCCAGTTGTCATCTTTCTATGTTAGGCCAGGTATGTAATCCTGCAGTTGTCACACAACCTTAAGATAATCATCAACCACATATCATAGACCAAGGCACCAATTATCACATGCATAAGCTTGTTTTCTAATTTCAAAGGGTCAATTAGAAAAAAAGCTCATGTTATATTAACATTTATCATACTTATAATTATCATATTCACAAAAATGCATTACATTATCTACATGCAATTAAAGTTAACACATTTTGTAACATCATCCCAGTCAGCATGCACTCTGCTCCTACAACTAGTTACTAACTCATTAACGCATAAGGATCTTATGTTATATGCTGTCATGGTTTAGTCCTGATCTTTACAGACCTTTTTAATGCCTTGAAGGCTTTACTGTGCGTATTATTCATTCTTTCATATCAGAGATATATTCTTGTGTTTATACACACAGCATTTCAACACGAAGGATAACGTGATCTTGTTTATTATATAAGACATTGCACATCATACCATTTAGAATCTGTTGAAGGTGTTGGACCCATCAACATGTCAGGGGATCTCCTCGGTAAGAAGTCCCAACTAAACCTCAAACCGTTTGGAGTAGGAGTCCCAGTAGTGGGTAGTAAAGCTATGCCTTGACTGTGATAGTGTGCAAAGGTAACTGTGATATCTTTGTGGGAAACAAGTGTGTGACCTTACAGCGAGTCAAGTGAGATGCAGGGGGAAAAGGAAGTGTGTCCCTTAGAACCCTGTAATAGTACATAGCCTAAAAGGAACACACGAGTTGGATGACATGACACGCTGAAAGGCAAAATAGTCCACAATCCAAAGTGACGGGTTAAACCAACAACACGATTCCAAAAAGATTCATACAATCATATACAATGTAGTTCATACATGAATGCGTATGTTAAATGACATACATTGCTAAAGCAACCAAAATAGTCCAACTACAATAACAACATATGCATGAAAACGTGTTGGCTCTGTCACATTATATAAAGTGAAATTTCCATCCATACATATAACCATGACAGCCACTAGCCCCAATAGTGGAACATCACAGTCAACACTGCCTATTCCTCCAAAGAGATGTACTCAATATGCATTGTGGAGAAGCCAAGGCTCGTCACAATACTCTCCAAGCCCTTTCTAAGCAATGCTTAGCAAAAGCTTGCCTCCCAAAAGCATGTTCTATGAATTATGAGGTTCTATATATAAACAAGGGTGGGGTGACCCTTGACATTCCCCTTTGACTGTTGGACTACCCTCATGACTCTTCAACTTCGTTACATATAACTCTTTACATTACATAATGATTGTTTGCATTCCACTAATGACACTTGGAATTTCACTTTACATTACATTTGATTACAACAAGTATGGCCCATAGTAGTGATGTGGCCGAGACAACTCATGACACAACTCGACATGACACTGCTGACATGTACTAGCTGACTGTGGTTTCCATGTCAAGTTGTTGTGTTGTTGAGTGATGGATGTGTTCTTGGACGTGCTTTGTCTTCACCTCCGCATAGCTTTGGTGTTGTGGGGTCTCCAATGGTCTTGAAATTTGCAAGATGGTTCCATGCATGTACTCCTTTCGCTTGTTGCTCGATGTGCTTTGTGTATCCGTCTACCTACAAGCAAGTCTTCTAGCACAGCTAGGACAGCTCTATGCAGTTTTGAGATGCAAGACACTGCTGCGGGATGGGGCCTTGGGAGAACACCTTTGCATAGTTTCTGAATGCAACACAGACTGGGCAGCAGAGGGACAATACTGCACAGTTTCTGAATGCAAGACACCATTGCGGGTTGGGGTCCCGGGAGGACACATCTGCGCAGTTTCAGGTTGCACGACAGACTACGCAGTTGAGGGACAACATTGCGCAGATTCTGGAGACAGTGGGTTCTGGCTGAGGGAAGGGCACTGGAGGAAACCACTGCGCAGATTCTGGAAACAGTGGGGTCCGACTGAGGGAAGGACACTGGAGGAAACCACTGCGCAGTTTTGGATGCCAAGGGAGGCTGGGGTTCTTGCGCATTGCGCAGTTCCAGCAGGCAAGGGAAAAATCTTGAGGGTTGTAGAAGCAAAGTGTGCAGCTCTGGAAAGTTGGATAAGGCTAGGTTGCTCAGGAAACTGGCTAAGTGTGAGATCAGTGAAACTGATAAACAGTGATAGAAATGGAATACGATCACACACTTAAACACTTAGTGATATAACATAGATCATCCAGAACATATAAAATACACTATACTTGATGCAACAATCTTTGTGACAAAAGTGCGTGAACTGAGTGTAAAACATGTCTATGTGACGAGAACAGCCCATATGCACAAGATTTCCCCTTGAAGCAAAACAAAATTCCGTTTGCATTACAAACGATAATCCTGATGCCCAAAGATGACACATGTTGCATAAAGATGAGAAAGTGAACAACTCTTAAGATCAAGGAGGGGGCTTGGGATGATGAGCTTACCAATAAGTGACCAATGAACGATCGATCACAGGATCCACAGTAGGCTCCGAAATTTGCATGCAGGCCAAAATTATGAACCAAATGTAATCATAAGCCTTGCTCTGCGACACAAGCTTAGGTTAGAAATGCACTAGATTCATTTCATTATGAACACCATTTCAACCCAAAAATGCAATACTCGTTCATAGCAGACATAAACACTATTTCAATTCCAGAAATGTAAGCACATGATTATTAGCATTGTGAATACATAAAATATTTATCTTGAAATATTTGGGCAACTAAGTCTAGGACTATGACGTTCCGCCCAATCTTAGACAGCTGCAACCAAAACTGCTTGGGATTTAACACCAACTACCAACGGAAACAAGGACTCCATAGGATCTCCTTCCTAAATCCCACCAAATAACTACTGCGACATTCCTCTACACAAGGAATCTAGAGGTTCAGCACCTTTCCCACGAAAGAACACAAAGGATTCAACCCCTTTCTAAGGAGTCCAGAATCCACTGCAAAACAAGGAGATAAGCTTCCAATATCTCAACCGACAACCACCAGGGAACCTCAGAGCCATTCTCCTTCACTTCTCTTCAACTTTTGTCTATGCTAAGCAATGTTATTCCTCGTTCTTGATGGGATGTCCCTCTTCCACATTCTTGATGGGCTTGGTCCATATCCTGTTGCACCATGCCATGATACATGTTTCCTTTCTCTACCATCGAATCCTACCATGCGCTGCCACCTACACTCAAATGTTAGTGCACAAAAAAAATTAACAACACATATGTCAATTGTCATCTTACCATGTATGTAATCCTCCAACTGCCACACATCCTTAAGATCATCATCAACCACTTATCATAGACTAAGGCACCAGTCATCACATGCTCAAGCTTGTTTTTGAAATTTAGCAATGCATATGCATTAACATTATTCATAATCATCATCGTGCCAAAGCGGAACTTAGAATTCAATATTTGACCCATACTAACAACATCATTTAATATCATCCTCTCTTCTGACGCCACGCTATTGTTTTGATCAACTTTTGAACACAAGAAGATTTCAACCCTCTTATCAAGGTCAACAGCATCCATGGCATCTACAACTTCAAAGGGTCAGATAGAAAAAATCTCATGTTATCTTAACATAAATCACACTTATAATTGTCATATTCACGAAGATTTATTATAGGACCTACACGCAATTTAGGTTAATACATTTCGTAACACTGTCCCAGTCAGCGTGCACTCTGCTCCTATTACTAGTAACTAACTAACCATGATCTCTGTTGCTATAACAAATACTTGAAACCAAGTATTCATCAATCACTTGGCTCCTTAAAAGTTGCGCAACATCGTACCTCTAATCTCTCGAGGCACTATATCATATACGGGCCATTGGATGTTCCCATCCAATTGGCATATAAAACGGTCAATAGTAATAACCATGTTATGCAACACAAGCAATCACAGGATCATGCAAGCATTGACATGCACACATATCTCAATTTAAACGTTAGTCACACGTCTCCAAAGCTAGGACCTAATGTGTGCATTTTACATCCCAGCATAATGTTTAGTAATCAGAAATTGTATGCATATATATATATCAGCTTGTTTACAATCATGCCTTTACAAGTACGAAGGAATCAATCTTCCACATGAACACCTCCCATTTTATAATCAACAATTATCATATTCATGAATGCATCTTGTGTATGCGTGCAATCACATAATCCTTCCATCATAATGCTACACCTAGAATTCACTTGCTCAAATAAGCAACCAACATAACCAAACAATCATCAAGCAGATCATTCTCTACCAAGCTACAGATACTGCACCTACAAGGTCCACACCAAACCCCTAACTTTGAGATCATCTAGTTCCAGTATGACAAGAAAGCATTAACCACTAATGACAAAACACCCATAATAAACATATAATAACCATCTCATTGTATAGAAATAGTCATCCTCCATCGAGATCCTTGCCATATACCAACCAGGCCATGAAACTTTCACACCCTAATTAGCTAGCATACACACAGAGACAAAAATTCATAAATATACATAATGGAAGCAATCACAAGGAGGTTTCCTCATGTTCCTTGCATCATATTAATAGTCAAATACATATTCTCCCACATGCAAAGGCTCACCATATGACAACAATGATGATACACTAAGGCAATCATATACTCATCCATGCTACATAACTAGAGCACCATGTAGATGCATCAATCATGTCTTATAGGAATTAAAACTCAACCCTAACAATTATTAGCCTCATTCTTTAAACAAACCAGGCAATAACCACAAGAACAAGTGATTACAAGGAAAAACATGGCAACCAACACATGAAAACAACCCTCCTGATGCCATCCATCAATCACATGCATTGCCAAGGCATTTATTACAATAACCTAGATGCTCTTAACCATCTGTAACAACCTTACCCTACCTACCCTCGTGGGATAGGCTGTTACTACTAATCCAACTCCTCTTGTATTATTAGAAGAATGGGATTATTAGTATTATTTTTTCTTTTTTGGTCCTTTATTCATTTTAATTATCAATTCTCTTTCTAGGGTTTCGATGAGTCCTCTTCGATCCTCAACTTTTGGTGGATATATGTCAGGCATAATATATGTCGCGCATCTCTAGTCGATGCGTCCCAGGCCAATGAAAACTTGCCACACAAGCTCACTCCAACAATCCCCACCATTGCCATCCAATCCGACGGTCGCAAAGAGGGTGGAGTAATTGATAGTTAGCAGCTGAATTACGACGAGTCATTGTCCCTAATCGTTAATGGGAGGGTACCCCAGCGCAATCACAGTTTCGAATATGGGTTCCAACACCCCCATTAGACAGTCACAAAGAGTGCGGAGTAATCGATAGTTAGCAGCTGAATTATGACGAGTCATTGTCCCTAATCGTTAATGGGAGGGTACCCCAGTGCAATCACAGTTCCGACTGTGGGTTCCAACACCCCCATCTAACGATCCACAGCCACTACCCATTTGACGACTCACGTTAATTACACCACCCCCATATTTTTTCCGTTGACGGCACTAGGGGACATATCGCAGACCACTCCCACCATGGTGGACATATCAGGCATAATATATGTCACGCATCTCCAATCGATGTGTCCCACAGTGCATTAACCCCACGGGGCAATGAAAACTTGCCACACACGCTCGCTCTTACAATGCCCACCATCACCATCCAATCTGACGATCGCGAAGAGGGCAACCCTTTGGGCCACACCCTCGATACAACCCTCATTCCGGATTGGTTCCAACTGTGGCACTGCCAAGTAATCCCGCTCTAAATCACCACGCTCCCTCGCGCACTTGATCTTGGGAATGCTCGAGGGTTGATCAACGCGCTGACATGTTAGGTGGGTTCGCCCCTGGCTAATAACATGGTTGTTGGGCCACGCATTTGCCATCACTTACGTCATCTCGCCAAACATTTACGCCTGCATTTAAATTCAAAGAAGGTCCAACGAGCTTAATTATCTTACAGCCAACCTCGCACCAATATTGTTACAGCCAGGGCGACATGGATGCCACTCTGTCCCGGCCAACATCATCCCACACTCCACTATAGATTTACTCGTTTTATCATGCAAGACTTTTTTTTCAACATCATGGATGAGTTGTTGTGCAGGCTCCACACCCAGCCAATGGGACTACACTCCGCCTTCGAGTTGTAAGCCCAACGCCAGTCATCCCTGCCCAGCCTCCGCTATGCTAACTTAGAATTTTGGGGGTGAGGTCTTTGGGCCATGTCATCCTGCTAGCGCCCAATCGCAATAAGGCAAAATCTCAGCAGCCAATCTATGACTACAACATTTAGGATTTCATGTCAGACCGATTACATAATCTCAGCCAAATAACTTATAAACTACGGCCCACCAGACCTCGCCGCAATGCGCTTGGCATATAACTTAGCCCTTCGAGCATGGATTCATACATGACTTAGTTGCGGTGGTTCTGCAACCGGATGGATTTGCGCCAGCATTCCGCCATGGCCACCATGGCTACCTAAGCATTCATGGTGATATCCTCCTGAGCTTACAATAGAACTGCTTTTCTCGATTCCACATGAGTTGCAAAAAACGAAAAGGGCTTAAGGAAATCAACACTCCTCGATAATTGGCAGGTTAAGAAGCCTTTGGAAAAGGTTACAGGTTAACATAGTTCAGAGAGGATATTATCCTCGGCATCAACGTGATGCCATGTAAATTACAAAACGGCTTGTAGCCAATATATGTAACAGACCCTGTTAAATAGGTGTCTTCGATGTAACTATTACTCATTAACATACGAGGATCCTATGTTATATACTGTCATGGCTTAGTCTTGATCTTTACAGAGATTTTCAATGCCTTCAAAGCTTTACTGTGTGTATTATTCATTCTATCATTTCAGAGATATATTCTTATGTTATACACATACCATTTACACTAGAAGTATAACATGATCTTGTTTATTATATAGGGACATTGCACATTATACCATTTAGAATCATATGAACCTGATGTAATCATAAGCCTTGCTCTGCGACATAAGATTAGGTTAGAAATACAAATCCATTCATTTCATTATGAACACCATTTCAACAAAGAAATGCAATAGTCATTCATAGCACACATAAACACCATTTCAATTCCAAAAATGTAAGCACATGATTATTGGCATTGTGAATATAGAAAACACTTATCTTAAAATGTTTGGGCAACTAAGTCTGGGACTATGACTCTCCACCCAACCGTAGACAACTACAACCAAGACTCACTTGCAGCTGTCACCCCCGAGCCAAATTCCAGAGACTGAGGGGTCATACTTGGGATTAGAGACCAACTACCGGTTGGAGCAGGGACTCTAGAGGATCTCTTCCTTAATCCCACCCGCTAACTACTACATCATTCCTTGGCACAAGGAATCTAGAGGTTCACCACTTTTCCCACGAAAGAGCACAAAGGATTCACCCCCTTTCCAGGGAGTCCATAATCCACTGCAAAACAAGGAGATAAGCGAGGGAAACATCAGAAGCAACTTCCAGAGATGTCACTTGGGATGGTCTCATCCCAAGCTATCTGGGATTCCAGAGATCACTATCTCAACCCACAGCCACCGAGGAACCTCAGAGCCATTCTCCTTCACTTCTCTTCAACTTTTCTCTATGTTGAGTAACGCTTGAATGGATACTGAATCCTGCCTTAAGGAATCAATGTTCCCCAAGTGAATGCTCTTCTCTTTTCCCTGCTCTGTATCCTGAATGGATGAATGTCTGAATCCTCCTCTGTGCCCCCCCCCATGTTCGACTGAATTTGTGTTCCCATAGATGAAAGTATGAATGGGTGAAAGTTGTTGCACAATCTCCTAGCTTCATTAATTCTAGTCCTTTTTGCCTTGCAAGTCTCTCTCTGATCACATGGGCCTGCGTACTTCCTTGCAACCCAATTTAATTCAGAAGACCAGTTTTCTAAAGCCACGTCAACCAACATTTAATGGTTGACAACAACAGTGCAAATTTTCCTCATAAGGAAACCTTTACATCCAAGCAAGTAACCTCCTTAGCTCTGGAATCTGTGTCCCTTTTGACTCAACCCATTTGAATTATATTTATATTGCATAATATTTACATTACATTTTCATAAGGAACTCAGGTTGGGGCTATCACAAACTCCTCCCCCTTGAGGGAACATTGTCCTCGATGTTTTGCTCTTATGAAATACTGAAAACAAAATAGAACACACATTAATTTATGGTGCTTATTATGTACAGTTCCACACAGTGTTTACAATGCTTCATGCATTCGCGTCAACTAGTAAATGAAAGTATAATCAAAATTCAGACACTTTCCGTGGAAATATTTGGATACTTTAAGCATGTCCGGACCATCTCGGTCTATCCTTCATCTTGGACATGTGCTTGCCTCACATGTCCAATGTTTGACATCCTTGTGCACGTTTTCATTTCAGCTCATTGTATCTGGGCACACTCCGATTAAGCTCCTAATTACAATCAACTAAGCTCATGACCAAGAAAACAAATTTATATATTCTGACCTTCCCTTCTTTGCTTCTAGGTCCCTCGGGCAATCCGGTTACCCCCCTCTCCGTGCAATCAACCATCATCAAAGCTCATGCATCCCCCTCTTTGCTTCTCAATCCCTCAGGCAATCCAGCCCATGCCAAGGCTTCCTCGCATTGGAAGGAGTTCAATCTGAGACATCTCCTTGCCTCCAAACTATCACACAAGTAATAGCATGCTTCATGGTGATTAGTGGGCATCATTGAGTTCCATTGCCCCACAATGGCTCTATTTTGACCTTAGCATACTGTTGTTATTCCACCTTGTGGTTAACTTCATTCATTCGAACCGGGTAATCCCATACTCATGTCTACATCATGAGCACACAAACTTCATGAGATTCATCATAAGGAACTATAATAATTTAAACCGTACCTTATTAGCAGTTTAATCCTGCAGCGAACTTGGAATTCTACTTTAATTCCTAACACAGTGAAACCAAGTCAACTCATGATCTTATTAGTAGTTTAACCATGTAGTGAACTTGGAATTCTACTTTCATTCCTAGCACAATGAAACCAAGTCAACTCATGATCCAAACCATCATAAATCAATATATGGTATTTTGATTTGTAATTTAAAGGCTCAAAAATCAATAAAATTCTGATACTTATCTTAATTTGCTCCCTGCTTCCTTCTTTGACCACGTACAAACATCGGATGGCTTTCCATCCCAGCAAGAACCCAGTGCCTTCTCTTCTCTTTGCCACGTACACACACCGGATCGGTTGCCATCCTGGCAAGCACCCAATGCCTTCTCTTCTCTTTTCCACATACGCACACCAGATGGATTGCCAACCTGACAAGCACACAGTAAATTCTCTTCTCTTCTCCTAAACTACCACACACACTGGATCGGTTCCCATCCCGGCAAGTAGCCAGTGATGGGTATATGGGATATAATCAAGCCCAACTGCTACCTTGCGACATGGGCACTACCAATAAGGAGTCACTACCAATCTAGATAGTCTTTTGTCGACAAAAGCTCAAGTGTATCCGACACCTTCGTGAGCCTAGGTAGTCCCATACCTGCCTATCCCACATCTCACAACATCAGGGGGCCCAAGTAGTCCAATACTTGTCTGCCCAAAATATTACACAAAATATGCACATATACACTACCCAGCCTCCACTACACTAACTTAGAATTTTGGGGTGAGGTCTTCGGGCCATGTCATCCCGCTAGTGCCCAATCGCGCGATAAGGCAAAATCTCGACAGCCAATCTATGACTAACATGTTTAGGATTTCCTGTGAGACTGATTACATAATCTCACCCAAATAACTTATAAACTACGACCTGCCAGACCTCGTCGTAATGCGCTTGGTATATAACTTAGCCCTTTGAGCATGGATTCATACATGACTTAGTTGCGGTGGTTTTGCAACCGGATGGATTTGCGCCAACGTTCCGCCATTCATGGTGATATCCTCCTGAGCTTACAATAGAACTGCTTTTCTTGATTCCACGAGAGTTGCAAAAAACGAAAAGGGCTTAAGGAAATCAACACTCCTCGATAATTGGCAGGTTAAGAGGCCTTTGAAAAAGGTTACAGGTTAACATAGTTAAGAGAGGATATTATCCTCGACATCAAAATGATGCCATGTAAATTACAAAACGGCTTGTAGCCAATATATGTATACAGACCCTGTCAAACAGGCGTCTTTGATGTAACTATTACTCATTAACATATGAGGATCTTATGTTATACACTGTCATAGTTTAGTCCCGATTTTTACAGACATTTTCAATGTCTTCAAGGTTTTACTGTGTGTATTATTCATTCTATCATATCAGAGATATATTCTTGTGTTATACACACACCATTTACACTAGAAGTATAACATAATCTTGTTTATTATATAAGACATTCCACATTATACCACTTAGAATCATATGAACCTGATGTAATCATAAGCCTTGCTCTGCAACACAAGATTAGGTTAGAAATGCACATGCATTCATTTCATTATGAACACCATTTCAAAAAAGAAATGCAATACTCATTCATAGCACACATAAACACCATTTCAATTTCAAAAAAGTAAGCAAATGATTATTGGCATTGTGAATACATAAAACACTTACCTTGAAATGTTTGGGCAACTAAGTCTGGGACAATGACTCTCCACCCAACCGCAGACAGCTAGAACCAAGACACACTTGCAGTTGTCACCCTCGAGCCAAATTCCAGAGACTGAGGGGTCCTACTTGGGATTAGACACCAACTACCAACTAGAAGAGGGACTCCAAAGGATCTCTTCCTTAATCCCGCTATCTAACTACTACATCATTCCTTGGAACAAGGAATCTAGAGGTTCACCACTTTTCCCACGAAAGAGCACAAAGGATTCACCCCGTTTCCAGGGAGTCCATAACCCACTGCAAAACAAGGAGACAAACGAGGGAAACTTCAAAAGCGGCTTCTAGAGATGTCCCTTGGGATGGTCTCATCCCAAGCTATCTGGGATTCCAGAGATCACTATCTCAACCCACAACCACCAAGGAACCTTCACTTCTCTTCAGCATTTCTCTATGTTGAGTAACGCTTGAATGGATACTGAATCCAGCTTGAAGGAATCAATGTTCCCCGAGTGAATGCTCTTTTCCTTTCCCTGCTCTATATCCTGAATGGATGAATGTCTGAATCCTCCTTCGTGCCCCCCCCCCCATGTTCGACTGAATTTGTGTTCCATAAATGAATGTATGAATGGGTGAAAGTTGTTGCACAATCTCCTAACATCATTAATTCCAATCCTTTTTGCCTTGCAAGTCTCTCTCTGATCACATGGGCCTGCGTACTTCCTTGCAACCCAATTTAATTCAGAAGACCAATATTCTAAAGCCACGCCAACCAACCTTTAATGGTTGACACCAACAGTCCAAATTTTCCTCATAAGGAAACCTTTACATCCCAAGCAAGTAAGCTCCTCAGCTCTGGAATCTGTGTCCCTTTTGACTCGACCCATTTTAATTATATTTATATTACAAAATATTTACATTGCATTTTCATAAGGAACTCAGGTTGGGGCTATCACAAACTCCTCCCCCTTGACGGAACATTGTCCTCGGTGTTCTTCTGCTCTTATGCAATACTGAAAACAAAATAGAACACATATTGATTTATGGTGCTTATTATGTATAGTTCCACACAGCATTTACAATGCTTCATGCATTCGCTTCAACTAGTAAATGAAAGTATAATCAAAATTCAGCCATTTTCCATGGAAATATTTGGATACATTAAGCATGTCCTGACCATCCCGGTGTGTACTTCATCTTGGACATGTGCTTGCCTCACATGTCCAATGCTTGACGCCCTTGCGCACCTTGTCATTTCAGCTCATTGTATCTGGGCACACTCCCATTATGCTCCTAATTACAATCAACCAAGCTCATGACCAAGAAAACAAATTTATATATTCTAATCTTCCCTTCTCTGTTTCTCAGTCCCTCGGGCAATCCGGTTAACCCCCTTTCTGTGCAATCACTCACCATCAAAGTTCAGGCATCCCCCTCTCTGCTTCTCAGTCCCTCAGGGGATCCAGCCCATGGCAAGGCTTCCTCGCATTGGAAGAAGCTTAATCTGAGACATCTCCCTGACTCCAAACTATCACACAGGTAATAGCATGCTTCATGGCAATTAGTGGGCATCATTGAGTTCCAGTGCCCCACAATGGCTCTATTTTGACCTTAGCATAAGGTTGTCATTCCACCTTGTGGTTAACTTCATTCATTCGAACCGGGTAATCCTATACTCATTTCTACATCATGAGCACACAAACTTCATGAGATTCATCATAAGGAACGATAGTAATTTAAACCGTACCTTATTAGCAGTTTAATCCTGTAGCGAACTTGGAATTCTACTTTAATTCCTAACACAGTGAAACCAAGTCAACTCATGATCTTATTAGTAGTTTAATCCTGTAGCGAACTTGGAATTCTACTTTAATTCCTAGCACAGTGAGACCAAGTCAACTCATGATCCAAACCATCATATATCAGAATATGGTATTTTGATTTGTAATTTAAAGGCTCAAAAATCAACAAAATTCTTATACTTATCTTAATTTGCTCCTTGCTTCCTTCTTTGACCACGTACAAACATTGGATGGCTTTCCATCCCAACAAAAACCCAGTGCCTTCTCTTCTCTTTTCCACGTACCCACACCAGATCGGTTGCCATCTTGGAAAGCACCCAGTGCCTTCTCTTCTTTTTTCCACATACACACACGACATGGATTGCCATCCTGACAAGCACATAGTGCCTTCTCTTCTCTTCTCTTAAACTACCACACGCACTGGATCGGTTCCCATCCCGGCAAGTAACCAATGATGGGTATATGGGATACAATCAAGCCCAACTGCTACTTTGCGACATGGGCACTACCAACAAGGAGTCACTACCAATCTAGATAGTCTTTTGTCAACAAAAGCTCAAGTGTATCCCACACCTTCGTGAGCCTAGGTAGTCCCATACCTGCCTGTCCCACATCTCATAATATCAGGGCCCAGGTAGTCCAATGCCTCTCTGCCCAAAACATTACACAAAATATGCACATATACACAGTGTACCACAACACATACACGTACACATGACACAACACAACACAACAGATGACATGTATAACATAACACATAAATACATACAACACAACATATGCACATGTACAACACAACACATATGTACGTACAACACAACAGATGCACATGTACAACACGACAAAATAGACAACACACATAACACAGTATGACATGTGCACAACAGTGTTATCAAATCCAGATACCACGTTGTCTCCATCCAAAGACACCAGGGAACACTACCTCTAGTGTCTTTTCCACAAGTTGCAAATCATACTGCTTTGTTCTGCTGATATCTTCTTCCGATACACTCTGTAGTATTTCTTGCTCATGACATAGCATCGTCATAATTCATGAATCATATTCACATGTTGTTAAAATAATCGATCAGTCAGGGCCATCCTTATCTCCTTGATCCTTTATTAACTAGGGACCTGTCATGCCATTCACATTTGCATTGAACAAGTTTAACCAATCCCTCTTACACAAGAAGGGCCCCTAACAAAACTTTGTCAGACAAAACAACGTGTTCATATTGTATACAACAATTGGCATGATGATGGACATTTCACAAATTTATATGTATATCGAGTCAAGGTCGGGAGACTTCCCTTTTCCATTCTCATGGCTATCATACCACTGCACATTAATTCCCACGATCCCTAACTGTCTTCCAAGTGGTTTATTAGCACCAAGGCACCACCTTTACTCGCAGTTAGGTTCAATCCTTTCACCCAGGATTTTGGTGGGAAGTTAATACACTCGTCGGATTCCTCACAAAATAGGGAATCTCATTGGATGACCTTATTATGCCATCCGAAAATTTCCATTCATAGATTCATCAATCTTTTTTATAAGCATAATTAATCCATAACCAGTTATCCTTCCAATAGAATGATTCTTGACAATAACCTTTCAAACACAATAGCACTGCATCTACTCATTTAATCATCGACATAATATAACAGATATTCACACGATATCAGAGAAAATCAAGGTTAGGAAACCTCTTGAGCTCATGCAACGAACACACTCAGTTGAAACAACAATTTCCAAATCAATTTTTGTCCCCATGAGTTCAACATTCCTTGCACTTCAAGCCATCACACAAGTGCACATATGTATACATGTACACATGCTTATTCATAAACCAAACCAATTCAAGGCTTCTTCACAAGGCTAGCGACAATCTTGAAGTCTCATTCCCAGGGTTCCTAGGTAATCTATTCAGCACATATATATGTATGTGTCAAGGAGCTTGAGGGAGTGCCCCCTCCTCCTTCTCGGTGTTTTGTATTGTTGATTCTTGTCCCTGTGGCTCGTAGGAACTATTGTCTTCTTTCTTCTTCTTCTTGCAAGGACAGTGCTTTTTCAAATGCTCTTCCCGGCAACACCAACAGCAAAATATCCCATTCACCTTTTTAGCCTTACGAGGCCTCTTCCTTCTATTACCGTTCCTCCTTTTTGAGGGTTCAACTTGGTATTTCATTTCCTGCAACTGCTTTTGCAACTAATCATTCCACTCAGCCAGTTTTTGTTATTTTCTAGTGAGTTTTTTTAGTTCTGCTTTGCAAATCCAAATTCCTGAAGGTTCTTTTCCCTTGGAGGAATGTCCCTCTTCCTCGTTCTTGATGGCCTTCGTCCATAACCTGTTGCACCATGCCACGATATATGTTTCCTACCACATACGCTCAAATGTTAGTGCACAAAATAAGTTAACACATATACCAGTTGTCATCTTACCATGTCAGGCCAAGTATTCAATTCTGCAGTTGTCACACATCTTTAAGATCATCATCAACCACGTATCATAGACCAGCGCATCAATTATCACATGCATAAGTTTGTTTTCCAAATTTAGCAATGCATATGTATTAACATTATTCATAATCATCATCATTCCAAAGCAAAAAAATAGAGTTCAATCTTTGACCCATACTAACAACACTATTTATTATCATCCTCTCTTCTGAGGCCACACTATTGTTTTAATCAACTTTTGAACACAAGAAGAATTCGGCCCTCCTATAAAGGTCAACAAGAGCCATGGCATTTGCAACTTAAAAGGGTCATTTAGATAAAAAATCATGTTATGTTAACATGTATCATACTTATAATTGTCGTATTCACACAAATGCATTATAGGACCTGCATGCAATTCAAGTTAACACATTTCGTAACACTATCCCAGTCAACATGCACTCTTCTCGTGCAACTAGTCACTAACTAACCATGATCTTTGTTGCTATAACAAATACTTGAAACCAAGTATTCATCAATCACTTGGCCCCTTAAAAGTTGCACAACATCGTACCTCTAATCTCTTGAGGCACTATGTCATATACGGGCCATTGGATGTTCCCATCCAATTGGCATATATAAAGGTCAACAGTAACAACTATGTTATGCAACACAATCAATCACAGGATCATGCAAGCATTGACATGCACACATATCTCAATTTAAACTTTAGTCACATGTCTCAAAAGCTAGGACCTAATGTGTGCATATTACATCCCAGCATAATGTTTAGAAATAAGAAATTGTACACACACACACACACAGATATATATATATATATATATATCAGCGTGTTTACAATCATGCCTTTACAGGTACGAAGGGATCAATCTTCCGCATGAACACCTACCATCTTATAATCAACAATTATCATATTCATAAATGCATCTTGGTTATGAATGCAATCACATAATCCATCCATCATAATTATACACCAAGCATTCACTTGCACAAGTAAGCAACCGACATAAGCAAACAATCATCAAGCACATCATTCTCTATCAAGCTACAGATCCTGCATCTACAAGGTCCACACTAGACCGTTACCTTTGAGTTCATCTGGTTCCGGCATGACAAGAAAACATTAACCACCAATGACAAAACACCCCTAATAAACATAATAACCATTTCTTCATATAGAAATTGTCAACCTCCACCGGGGTCCTTGCCATATGCCAACCAGGCCATGAAACTCTGACACCCCAATTAGCTAGCATACACATAGATACAAAATTTCATAAATATACACAATGCAAGCAATCACAGGGAGTTTTCCTAGTGCTCCTTGCATGAAAAGGCTCACCACATGACCAACAGTGATGATACACTAAAGCAATCATATACTCAACCATGCCACATAACTAGAGCACCACGTAAATGCATCAATCATGTATCAATAGAATTAAAACTCAACCCTAACTATTATCAGCCTCATTCTTTAAAAAAAGCGTTAACCACAAGAAAGAGTTCTTACAAGGAAAAATGTGGCAACCAACATATGAAAACAATCGTCCTGATGCTAGCCAACAAGCACACGAATTGCCAAGGCATTTATCATAATAACATGCCAAACATCATTGCAATTAATATACAATTCCAATCAAGGCCATTGATCTCCATCACAAAACCAAGTATCCATGCATTATTACCATGCAAGCAGTAAACCAATTTTAGACCGACTTTTAAAACCTAAACATTAGCTTAGCTAATTTACTAAAGATCATTATGAAACCCATTTTCGGGAACTCTATTACTACTTGCCCATGATAGAGCCCATCTAATCCAAGTGTTGATCCTGGATGCTTTGATATCACCTGTAAGAACCTTACCCAACCAACACACGAAAACAACCCTCCTAATGCTAGCCAACAATCACATGCATTGCCAAGGCATTTATCATAATAACATGCCAGACATCATTGCAATTAATATGAAATTCCAATCAAGGCCATTGAGCTCCATCACAAAACCAGGTATCCATGCATTATTACCATGCAAGCAGTAAACCAATTTCAGACCGACTTTTAAAACCTAAACATTAGCTTAGCTAATTTACTAAAGATCATATGAAACCTGTTTTCGGGAACTCTATTACTACTTTCCCATGATAGAGCCCATCTAGTCCAAGTGTTGATCCTGGATGCTTTGATACCACCTGTAAGAACCTTACCCCACCTACCCCCCCCAGTGGGATGTGGTGTTACTGCTAATCCAACCCTTATATTGTTGGAAGAATGGGATCATTAGTATTATTATTATTATTATTCTTTTTTTTTCTTTTTTTGTCCTTTATCCGTTTTAATTATCAATTCTCATTCTAGGGTTCGGATGAGTCATCTTCGATCCTCAACTCTTCCTCAAAGTCTCCCAAACTTGGTGGATATATGTTAGGCATAATATATGCCACACGTCTCTAGTCGACGTGTCCCACTGTGCATTAACCCCACCGAGCCAATGAAAACTTGCCACAGAAGCTCACTCCAATATTCCCCACCAACACCATCCAATTTGACATCGCGATGAAGGCAGAGTAATCGATGGTCAGCAAGTGAATTGTGACGGGTCATTGTGCCCAATCATTAATGGGAGAGTATCCCAACACAATCAGGGTTCCGACTATGGGTTCCAAAGCACCCATGCGACAGTCCATAGCCACTCCACCCAACCGACGGCTCACGTTAATTGCGCCACCTCCACCTCTTTTCTAATGACATCACGGGGAGGTGTGTCGCAGACCACTCCCGTTGTCAGATCTCCAGTGACCTTTGTTGTCCGATTGAGGTGGGACCCTGGTCTAGTAACACCTGTGTGGCCTCTCTTGAAATTTCTAAATATTACCCATTAGAAATTTTATCTGTATCCTCTGGTTTATTTCGCCTACTTGTTTAATTACTAACAAGTTATTTACTCATATAAATGCTAGAATAAACACAATACAGTCTCAAACATCTACAGATCAATAGCTAAAAGAAATAGACAAACACACAAGTGACACAGTTATTTTTGGACAACACGTCCCTGGAAAAACCCAACTTGGGAAAACCGGTTTAGCAATTCTGAGGGTTATATTATTATGCAATCTTTCTAAAAGTATAATTGGGTGCCAAACTGGCTCACCCGACAAAGAAAATAATCTATCACTAATACCTCTCTATTCGGAAGCAGATATTCAGAAAGTCTGCCCCACGAAACCCTCTCCAGCACAATCTAAAGCTCAGCATCAGCCCTCCTAGCCTCTGTGTCAGCCCTCTGAGGCTCTGCGCAGCCTCTATGACCCTCTGCGTCACTCCTGCAGCCTCTGCGTGGATGACGCAGGCCCTTCTGGCCTTTGCGCAGCGTCTTCTGCCTCTGCGTGGCTCCCTCTAGATCAGCATCTGCCTCTGCGCTGGACTTCCGGCATTATCTTTGCCTCGTACTCACTGCCCCTCGCTGCAACTGATCACTGATTCGACTTCTCTTAGCAAACCCCACTCCAGAAAATCAAATGACTGATCACTCTGGTGTGTTCTCCAACTGACCCTCAAGCCTCCT
>APFE031173202.1:0-23762 GCA_000404065.3 Pinus taeda
AATGATCAGTGACCTAACGTCCTCCTTCAAGATTAAAAACTTCCAAACTGTTGAAGTGTGTGTACACAGCTAAACTTGCATAAATTTGAGTAAAATGCAAAATGACTCTAAATCAGAAAATTACAATAGTATTCGGTTTGCTTGGACAACATGTACGAAAATTCTGGCGGCAAAAGCATTACTTCTTAGAAACCTAATTCCTTAGGCGATCTGTTGCAGTGGCCGGTCAAAGATGTGGCTGAAGATGTAACGCTGGATGTTCTCATGGACGCTGTTGTTTTGACAAGAGCGAATGAGGCTGAGGAAAGAAGATCGATTTCCAATTCCACCATGGAAGCCTTCTCGCAGCACTCTAGACGGTCTTCAAGAAGTGGTGGTACCTTGATAACAGCAAAGATAAAGTGGAATGAATACCTGTCGTAATATAGCAAGAGGTACAGGAACCCACAATATTCATCATCCCAAGGGCAATCATTTCTTTATTGCCATCGATATGGTAATTTTTGAATAGAGCAAAAGTTCGACCGATCGCAATTCCCTCAGTGAGCGTAAGGATGGCAGTTATCAATCCCGCCTTTAAAACGGTTTGCAGATATCGACCCTCGAAAACAAATTGGTTTATGGACAATACATTCAATCCCTTTTTGAGGTCACCAACCTTTGGGTTGATGGAAGTAATAATGAAGAACAAAAGAAGCCTCGGCTTGAGAAGAGCTTATCCGTGGCCGAGCATGCAATCCTGGGACTCAGATTCATCAACAGAGCAACCAGTGACAAAGACTTGGATAAACTGTGGGCGGAGGTCGAATATTTGGCAATCTATAGCAATGGAAGAACAGTTCTTACAATTCGGAGACCAGAGCACCGCTTTGACATTCGAATATTTGGAACGTTGTTATGTGAGCGATGGTCGTCAGAGAGACTGCCTATTGAAATGGAGCTTAGAACTTTTCACAGCATCTGTTTTTCTAGTGTGGACGAAGCCCTGTGTATTCTACCAATTGCTGCTGAACTCCTCTTTAATAACTGCGTGGAGGAATTAATGAGATATTTGAATGTTGTTCGATGGAGTACTAAACAAGAAGCCAGTCCACCATTTCGAGTGGTTCATGCCATCAAAATGAATATATATTGAGGAATATATCGTAAGGACTCATCAATGTGATTCAGCGATGTGATGGGCAATTGTTTGAAATATTGTTAAAATTTTTTGCGAAGATGCTGAACTTCCTAAGGCAATAAATCGTTCTTACAGCAGTTGAAAGCTGAGCATGAAATGATAGCTAGTAGAGGATATTTGTACCTTATCAAGAAATCAATTTCGGCTGAATCTTGTTATGTGCCGACCTACGACGTAGAATACATAGAATTAATGTGGTGCTCTCACCAGTTGAATCCGGTGGCTTATAGGAAGGACACAGTTGAGCTCCTTGGAAAAACTCATGGTGAAATAGGTCAAGTTCAATGACAGAACAACAGACAAGACAAGACTTAGCCTTTCAATATTCTGGCGGTGAAGTGGCATCCATTTCTAGTGCTGACTGCCGCAATAATGCTCACATTGACTGAAATATCTGAACATATGGACAAAAGGTGCACATCATTGGCATTTTCAATTTTAATTCCAAAAGCTGCGACTTGGATGCTTGTCCTACAACTCTTCCATCGTTTCATGTACGTCTGTCACCCGTGATCGAAGGACTGCGGGAACAAACCTTCCGTTGTGTGATTCATAAGAAAACGATAAACTGTGAGAGAATACACACAAATAATGCCCACAACTTCTTTTACTTTGTCTGCGTATAGCTTTCATTTTTTTTTGTAGGGTATGTATGGAGCCATCGTTCCATTGATGAGCGATGCAATATACATTAGTATATATAATATATTACTATATATATATATATATATATATATATATATTAATATTAGTATATATATATATTATATATATATATTATATATATAATTATATATATATATATATATATATATATATATATATAATAATATAATATATATATATATTACTCGTCTGACTTAACCAAATACATTATTCAACGGATGGCATATACTGCCCAACGACATATATATTATTAGCCACGGCTAATAGCCCACTTTAATGTGCATTAACTGAAATATCTGAACATACGGACAGAAAGGTCACCCCATTGAAATTTTGTAATTCTAATTCCAAAATGCAGTGATTTCATAGGTTATATTACAACTCTTCCGTCATTTACAAAACAGATAGTTGCTTCGAAGGCTAATGGAAAATGGGTACCGTTGAGGTGTGAATCACAAGGAAACCGATAAAATAGAGATGAAACAAATAGTGGCCTTAACCTATTCGCACTCTGTGCACGCTTCGACTTGTCAGGTTATATTAAATTCCCCCATCGTTTGCAGGCAGGCAATCATGTCAGGCAGTGTTTCCTGGCTTGAAGATAAACAACAACGTTCTCCTTCACGTGTTAACCAGACAAATGCTTTTAGGTAGAGGCCGCAGATACCATGTCAGGCAGCATTGAAGCGTTATGTGTACAAAGAGGCATTATCATAGCAGATAGCGATGCCAGAGGAGTCAGGTACACAGTCTTCAGGCAGGTACTACAGCAGACAGCGCCAGCAGAGGAGTCAGGTATGCAGTCTTCAGGCAGGCAAACGTTACATTCATGTATGCAGCTCCAGGTGTGGGACAGAGGAGCAGGTGTAATGATGCCTTTTTTTCTTTTAAACGTTTATGACAGTCAGAGGTATTCAGAAGAACAGGCAGGCAGAATTAAACAGGCCAGCACTATTCAAGGCAACTACACAGGCCACACATCATGGCTCTGGTACCATGTTAAACAGACATGGTTAGGGGAACAAATAGGAAAGATAAAGCATGCGTTGCAATTTTATTAACAATTTGATATACATTTATAGTACATTTGGTGACCATTGGGATTCAGATCCCAAGGTCTCTTGGACTGCTTTGTCCATTCGGCTTCCACACTACCCCTTTAGGATTAGGTGTCCAACAATTTTCGAAACGTTATGATGACTGAACTTACAGACCAACTTGGCTTGTGTCACGACAGTTCAACTCCTTATTATCCACAAGCTAATGGCCTGGTTGAAGCCATCAACAAAGTTCTCGTCATCATGATCCGATGAATCATTGGGATTCATCGGTCGAATTGGCACAACGTGCTATTTTCAACGTTGTGGGCGTATCGAACCTCAGTTAAAACATCAACAGGGTTCACTCCTTTCTAACTAGTTTATGGTTTGGAAGTTGTGTTACCTATTGAGTGTGAAATCCCGTCATTGCGAATGACCATCAAGTTACTTCCAGCTACTTCTGAAGAGGAAAGACGTTTGTTATACTTGGCTCAGCTAGATGAGAATCGCCACGATGCTGCATTAGCGATCGAATCTCATGCAAAACGTATTAAAGCTCAGTATGATCGAAATGTGACCCCTTGAAATTTTTCGGAAGGAGATCTAATCTTTTGTACGATCAAGAAAATGATAAATTAGGCGCTGGAAAGTTCGTGCCTATGTGGCATGGTCCTTTTGTTGTCAAGCGAAAGCTAGCAAAAGGGGCCTATGAATTGGTTGACTTTGACGGGGTCTCTTTAGTTAAACCCAGAAATGGTCTTTACCTACAAAGATATTATGCTTAAAGTGAGTGTAGAGATTTTTTAGTTAGGTTAGTTTTTCTTCTAGCTGGTGTGTTTTAGATTAAAGTGTGCTTAGCTTAGAGATTGAGTTTTCCGTCGTTATTCCTGCTTATCTTGGTTTTACGTTTGATGTCGCAGATGTTGATGCCTCTTCAAACATATATTGGTTTCGCTGATGGTGCTTGTCGTAGTACACAGAATATTTCTTCTGCAGCTTGGGTTATCTATTCGCCCTCTGACGAGTTAGTATCTATGCATGGGGTGAGCCTCGGTCAAAAAAAAAACAAGATTGCAGAGTATAGTGCAGTGATTGAGTTATTATCTAAATCTATTTCATTTGGGATTCGGAGTTTGATAGTGAGGTTACATTCTGAACTCGTTGTATTACAGCTTAATAGAGTATATTCCATTAGAAATCCAGTTTTATTAAGATTATTTTTGAGAGTGCGTCTCTTGGAACGTGAATTTGACTATATTGAATATCAGCATATTCCAAGATCTTTAAATACATTAGCAGATGCAATTGCTTCTCAAATGTTAAGTAGACATGTGCAATAATCATACAAGTAAATTTAAAAACATTCCATAACATGTTTAACAAGACAAGTTGGTAATAACGATATCATATATATAGGAGTGTGTCAAAATAATACATCGTCCTCGATCATAGGTTGAAAAACACCTTATGATCGGCAAAAATGATAAGTACAAAAAAGTAAAATGTCATATGTGACTACAATAGGCAATCATCCCATCACCGGTGATGATCTCGATATGAAACCACTACACGAGCCACCTTACAAAGGAACCTCCTAAAGGGTCCTGGGACTCCAATCACGTAATGCTGAAGTCGATGAGGGATGTCATCTATACTGGTCTCAGGCATGTCCCCTTTCAGGCACTCTAAATGGCTCTCCAACTCGGCCAAGGTCTCTGCTGATTCGTCCTGTGGGGCTGGATCCGGTGCAACTGGTTGTTTCCTCTCGAAAGGCTGGAGAGCGGCTGCTTGCTGTGGGCCCACATCTGCATTTGAAACTTTTACTATCAATTTTGGGATGATATAAAAACAACAAAAAATTTAAATTAGGAAAAATGTTGAAAATGATTTTACCTGCATCATCCCATTGCTCTCCTGGTGGAAGAGCCATGTCTGGGTCTCCACGAAAATCAACCCCCGCATAAGGAAAGTCTTGAATGGAAAAAACCTAATTTTCCAACCATTGGAAATACTCAGGTTTGAACCGAACGACCTCGGTCCCCTCATCAGGATGGCGGGCCATAACTGCAACCCATCGCATCAGTTTGGGCTCTCGAGGAAGCCCAGCTCCAACTGTAAGCTGATGTGGGATCAGCATCGAAACCCTCTCCAGACCAAAACTCACAAATATAGCCCCATAACCAAAGGTCTTTAGCTATCCTTTTTTGGCCCTGGTCAGTTGGCCCTTCACATTGGCCAACACACCATTGCACCAGTTGAAAATGGTGCCTCGAAAGCAATCAAATCAACTGCCATCCACATCTGGGATCCAGTGGCAACGTGTAGCACTGCACTGTCGCAGAGTCTGGTAACTGTGAATGCTATAACCATGAGTTTCGGAAGGGATATGGTTTTTATATCTATCCCTTTGTCCTGGTTCTGGACATTGCAAAACTCTAGGCGGAGGCTCTCGACAGATTGGCCACCTGCCGAGGGCCCAAATAGAGTCAAGTGTTCACCCCTCCTGGGAAAACCGGTCAAGAAATATATGTCAGCTGGCTCGATTTCGAGCTGGTGTCCATCGATAAAGAAGCACTGGTCTTGTATACTCCATCTATCAACCAGCCACTGCAAAAAGTCCACCCGGGCCCTCATGCCAGGTATGGCCCAAAATTTGTACAAGCCACATGCCTTCAATGCATTGATCGAAGGTTGATGATTCATCGCGGCGAGGTCCACATCCTTGTGCTCCCGTTCTTGCCAATCAAGCATGATGTATATCCTACAATCAAGTAAAAAGGTGAATTAGAACATACAAAATTGTTTCCATTGGGTATTTTTTGAGTTAGTTAGGTTTTTGTAAACCTATGCGCGGGGTATGCACCCCCTTGTTAGGGACAGTGCGTGGGGTCCGCACCTTGCCTACACGGTAGGTGCGTGCCCCGACCTTTTTGTCCATTGCAAAAAAGTCGCGGTACACAAGTCCCCTGTGGTGAACCTGCGGGCCCTCGCGCGCAGGTTTCTAAACCTAAAAACCTCCAAAAACACAATTTAAGCCCTAAAAAACGATTTCAAACGGACAAAAATGAAGAGTAGGATGATGTGGATTACGTGGAGGAGACGTTGTTCGATTCTGATGGACGGATTTTCCGCAATCTTCACGAGACGTTTTTGGTCAAAAGCCCTTTTTTCTCACCCAAATCTCAAATGGTAAAAATGAATGGTAAAAAGTCCTTTTTATAAGTTTTTTGGGTAAATAAATTCTAAATTTGTTTATGTTTCACTTTAGAAATGTGTTTTTTGTGACATTGTTACCCATTATTAAACAGGTATGAGTAATGTTTGAGTTTTTGTTCAGGATAACAGATTTTTCAGGTGAAATCGGTCATTTTCAATGAAAAAACATTAGAGTCACCTTTAAGCTCTTTTCTGACTCCTAAAACATGAAAAGATTGCCGAGTTTTTCTTTTTAAGCTCCTTAAAACGGAACTAAAAAGACGGTCCTATTACAACCCTTTTCTGACCGTAAAAACACGAAAAGATTGCTGGGTTTTTGTCGTTTCAAATTCAATATTGGTCATAAAACGACATGTCGTTGATCGCTTTTTTACTTTTTTGGATCAGAGGCACTAATTACGAAAATTACTCCTTGGTCATAAAAGATCAAGTGATTCTCTCAAGTATTATTTTATACTTTTTCGGGCTTGGGAGACACAAATTTATGAAAAAGTCAACCCTGGAGTCTCCTTAAGTTTTTTCAGACTCTCTAAAAATGAAAAACGTCGAGTTTCTCCTATACTGGACTCATTAAATTTCGACAGTAAAGGACCTGTTCAATTACAAACAGGAACGGACCACTCCTTCTTAGGGTTCGAATTTAAACTAAGTTGGACTCACCCGAAGGGTGAGCTTATAATCAAGCATATGTTCTCCTCCTCAAGCTTGTAAAAAATAAAGAGGTAGTTGCCAGAAATGGTGGGGGAAAAAGAGAGAAAAATGAACCTGTTTGTCATACTTTGTAACCACTCTTGAACATGACACTTTTATTCACCTAGGTTGGGAAATCCTTTACATAACATTTGATCAAACCAAATTGAAAGTCTTCAGCCGGTTTCTGGATATTAACTTTGGGTCAATCGTAACCAAACCATCTGTCATGTCGTTATGTGTTCAAGAGGTTTGTGCGAATAAGCCATTCATCTGTGAAAATATCTGTCATTCCATCTTGACCATCCCTGAGTCAGTCCTTGCAACTAATTTCTTCAAACTTGATCTATGATTTCAAGTCGTGGGCTTGCCTACGAAGGATTTCTTTCTATAGACTTCAGCTCTTTATCTAGAAAGATGATCTAGAAATCGCCAGTACCTTGGGATCTTCATGCCTCAATGGCAGGTTTCTCGTCTTCAACGACAGGTTGCATCATTGACCTTCGATTGAAGGATTCCCTGATATGTTCGACATCGACACATCTAATCACATTTCATGGATTGTACTGAGTACTTTGAGAGCCATTGTCATTATTGGTGGTTTCTATCACACTTGTTAACAGTTTACATCATCGACTGGTAATCAAGTGGTTTCTACCATGTTAGACTTTGACACATTTATTCACATGGATAGAATCGTACTATTTCAGGGAGTAGAAATGAAGACCCTGGATCTAGTTTCCACCATCTAGGCTGCGAGGAATTTGTATTCATTATGTTGTAGACTATTCATAAACAGATTGTTGCGTCCATACTGTGTCTACATGTGTCTATACTTATGATGTATTACAAGATCATTCCTATATCAGAGGAGTAGTTAGTTTTCTAGTCAGTTTTTCAGTTTCCTAGTCAGTTTTGATCTGAGTATGGGAATGCCTACCTCAGTGATGATATGGTCTCATATATATATTTTGCACTTGAATGTTTTTACAGGTTCTAACTGGGCTCTCCGCAAGATAATCCTTGAAATGATAAAGTACTTCACTCTTCTTAAATGATAAATGAAATCCTCATCTACTACAGACTTCGCACTTTAGGGGGCAATCTGTTACACAAAAATATCGTCACCGATTATTTGCAGTTAGTATGGGTCTATCATCACCTATACTAGCCTCCTAAGCAAGTCTTAGACCTTAGCTCTTCATGTCAAGCTTTGCAAAAGAGAGAAAGACTTTGAAAATCAATATTACTCTAGTTCCGCACTTTCTCCTACTTTTACCTGCGGACCCGTACCCTTTGTTCATAATACCTGCGTACCTGCACACTTTGTCTGTAAAGGGGTGGGTGCATACCCCTGTGAAAGTAAAAAAGGCGCAAGGTTATCCTAAAAAACTCACTTTTGGGTTAATTCTAGATGTTTCTAGAAGGATTTTGACGTGGATTGTTCGCTCCAAGGTGGTTCATGCATCCCAAAAGAGAAGGATCTAATCCCTTGATAGGAGGAGCTATCCCTTTGAAGGAGGGCTTTATCCCTTTGAAGGAGGACCTAGTAACTTCCCTCCATTGCACTATAAATCAAGGCATTGGGTCAGTTGCTGGAGAGGTTAGAAGCTGAACATTTTGAGGGTAAATGCTGATGGAATTGGGAATTCCTAATTAAAACTTGAGAGGAGAGATCACATACCTTTTGGTTTCATTGGGAAGTGAGTGAAACTTGTCAAAGTAGAGGAGACTTCTTGTCGGAACCTGGGAGGAGCTTGTACAACATCAAGGCATAGGCTGTAAAGTTCTTCTTCATTTGAATTAATACAATCAGATTCATTTTTCTCAATAAATTGTCTTATGGTTTGTTTCATAATCTCCTTGATCATTATGATGAATATGCTTTATGATATTGGCTTTTCAGGTGATATTTAATTTGTTTGTTGGTTTGTGTTTGCAGAATTACACTTCAAGGAAGCTCATTTGGAGCGAGGGAGCGAGGCTTCCAAAAACTTGCTTTGGACCCAAGGTAGGCCTAAAAACACTTGTTTGTCTTTGTTTTACTTGCATATTTAGAGAAAGATAGTTTTTGAATGGCTTGCTTATCACTACATATGAGTAGATACTAGGAAGGTTGATCTTGTCTGCAACCTCGACTCATTCCGCGTGACAAAATTAGCTCCTTCTATTTTGGGATGCATGAACCACCTTTGAGCGAACAATCCACATCAAAATCATTCTAGAAACATCTAGAATTAACCCAAAAGTGAGTTTTTAAGGCTAAACTTGCGCCTTTTTGACTTTCACAGGGGTATGCACTCACCCCTTTATAGACAGAGCGTGCAGGTATGCAGGTATTATGAATAAAGGATTCGGGTCCATAGGTGAAAGTAGTAGAAATTGCAGAACGAGAGTAATATTCATTTTCAAAGTCTTTCTCTCTTTTGCAAAGCTTGACATGAAGAGCTAAGGTCTGAGACTTGCTTAGGAGGAGCTATCCCTTTGAAGGAGGGCTTTATCCGTTTGAAGGAGGACCTAGTAACTTCCTTCCATTGCACTATAAATTAAGGTATTGGGTCAGTTGTTGGGGAGGTTAGAAGCTGAACATTTTGAGGGTAAATGCTGATCGAATTGGGACTTCCTAATTAAAAATTGAGAGGAGGGATCACATACCTTTTGGTTTCATTGGGAAGTGAGTGAAACTTGTCAAAGTAGAGGAGACTTCTTGTCAGACCCTAGGAGGAGCTTGTACAGCATCAAGGAACAGGTTGTAAAGTTCTTCTTCATTTGAATTAATACAATCAAATTCATTTTTCTCAAAAAATTGTCTTATGGTTTGTTTCATAATCTCCTTGATCATTATGATGAATATTCTTTATGATATTGGCTTTTCAGGTGCTATTTAATTTGTTTGCTAGTTTGTGTTTGCAGAATTACACTTCAAGGAAGCTCATTTGGAGCGAGGGAGCGAGGCTTCCACAAACTTTCTTTGGACCTAACGTAGGCCTAAAAACACTTGTTTGCCTTTTTTTTACTTGCATATTTAGAGAAAGATAGTTTTTGATTGGATTGATTGTCACTAGATATCAATAGATACTAGGAAGGTCGATCTTGTCCACAACCTCGACTCATTCCATGTGACAAAGATGCAGACCACCTTTTCCTCGCTTGCCAGGCTACAAAGGATCTTTGGAGCTCAATCTTCTCGACCTTTTTCTCCCAGAACATATGGAAAGGCCTGACAATAAAGGATGTTCGGTCTTCATGGTGGACCAACGCAAACCTGACCAAGACCAGGAACCTACCCCTCCTTATTTGGATAGCACACAATAGATTCATTTCCCAGAATTTTACTCCCAATTGGCCCTCCATCTCAGCTCGTATTCTGATAGACTATAACACCATCCCTAATGATGAGGAAACCCCTCGGTCTAGAACCATTGTCCCCGAAGCCATAAATTACTTACATCCATGGGCTTTTATTGATGGTTCATTACAAGAAGCTGGATGTGGGGGAGGTTTTATTATAAACTTATCTGAATCTGACCACTTTCATATACAAATGGGACTGGGGAGAGGCACAAACAATTTTGCTGAGCTAATCACAACAAAATATCTCATACAATTTGCATTGGAAAAAAACTGTAGTAATCTACAATTGTTTGGTGACTCAAAAATTGTCTGTAACTGGATAAACAAAACATCAAACTACTCTACATATTCTCTAACACATATCTTGGATGAGGTGCACCAACTCACTACACATTTTGACTCATTTTTATGCCATCATATTTATAGGGAACAAAACACAGTTGCTGATCTACTATCCAAAGAAGTTGCGGTTAGGCCTCTCGGCCCTTGGCTAATTCAGGAACAAAGGGATGGCACTCATTACTAGTTTTACCATAGACCATTAATGGACATGAAAGACTAAATGGCCCAGCTGGAGCCTAGTTTTTTATTTCTGCTACCATTTTTAAATATTCATGCTTTTAAATTATTAGATGTATATATAACAGACATGGATTCTCTATGTAGAGTTATTTTGTTTATTTTTGTTGAACTTCTTCATAGAACAGTGTCTCTTTGCACGGATACAAGGCACTAATTTTTGTTAGATTGGATACTCTTATTTATGACAAGCACTTTGCTCGCATACAACATATGCATTTCTGCAGATACAACATGTAATTTTCTTTCACATAATGAAAATTATGATTTTTCCAAGGGGAAAAAATTGTAATTATTAATTTTATGTTTTTATATTTTAAAATTTTATTTTATTTTGATGGAGTCAAAATATTAAAGAGGACATTACAACATCTCTACCATGTGAGAGGAATTCAACACTAGAGAAATCTTGGAGGCCGACACAAAAATTGCAAGCGGAGAAAGGGTCGTGGAGTTTCAGACTAGAGCAGGGCATAGTTTTGACGAAGAGTGAAGATAATATAGACAATGTTATTCTTTGATATCCTTGTCAAAATAAAAACTAAATTAAATGGTAACCATGATTTTTTTATTGACATGATATATATTTTTTGAGTACAAATATGGCCACCATGATAAACCTTTAATGAAGACACACAACTACTCATCAAATATGTTTTTGACATGTGATGTTGGTTGGTTACTATTGGATCCACATGGAGGACACAATCACTGTTGGTTAATGTTTACTAATCATGTATCACTTATAAGTTTGGATTTCCGAAGTGATAATAAGAACGGGTCTTAGGCTTGTACCATGGCAAAAAGATGGAAATAGTGTCTTCAAGCCCAAAACACAAGTTATTTGGCTTACACTGCATGAAAGAGACCATAAAGAACAATATAAATCCCCTTTGAGGGATTTTATGCCTCTATATAGATCAATAAGGGTTCCATTATGAGGTTTTCCACATCATATATGTGAGTTAGGGCTTATATCTTGGCCAAGGATTGAAAAAGGACCTCAGGAATAAAACAAGTATTTCTCATGCTTAATGTCCATGAACAAGATATTAGAATGGGAATATGGGCATAATTAATATGTTTTGCATAATAAGAATGGGTTTTATGGCTATCTATGATGGATAGTGAATTTTATCACTCGTTATCCGGTCATATATTTTAGTCCTGGACTAAATTAGTCATTTAGGTTAGTCAATTTTAGTTTGGTCACTTATTATCTAGTCATATATTTTATTCCTTGACTAAATTAGTCATTTAAGTTAGTCATTTTTAGTTCAGTGACTCAAAATTGCTCAAATTTAGTAGTAATTCACTTCAAATAATTGTGGTGACTCTTTTTTTAGTCACCTAGTCACTAATTTCATCATTTTCTACTAGTGAGAGGAGTATCCTCTCTTTTTCTTAGCTTATCACTTCTCATAGTGTATACCCCGGGTAATTTAGGAACCAAATGGGGGATTTTTTTCCATGTTTTTCTCGTTCCTTGGCTATATAGATGACGTTCCCTGAGATGAGGCCAACTATTCAGGTTTTTGTTGTTAATTAACTTTCTTTTTACTACCCTTCTTCCTACCATTTTTTGGTTTTGCAGGGTAAATTTCAAACCCTCCCTGTTAGACAAAAATTTTTCATTGTCCCTGTACTACCCGTTCCTTGATCCTAGAGGACCTCTACAGTGAACCCCACATGCTTTGCCTTCATGAAGAAACTCCCATTGTGTCCCTCTTCATGAGCAGATCAATTCCCTTTTGCACCATTTCCTCTAAAACTTCTATTTTTACCAGTTTACAAGAATGGTGCTAATGACCTATGTCTTCCTCACGTCGATGTGCAGAGATTAGGAATATCCCTCATGCCAACCAGTGCGACTGAGTTGTGTTCCTATCGCACTGGTCCTATTTTGGAAAGTTTTTTAAATTTGGAGATGAAGCTTCCAACTCTAGAAGCTTTGTAACAGAAGTCTGGTAAATGGTTTGGCCAGATGGGATCGACGATGTCAGTTTGGGCTCCTTTCCACTATAATGATGGAACTATCTCAAGGGATAAGTGCTTTTCCAGTGAGAGGAGGATCCATATCCCATCCATTTTTCCTATATAAACCTTTGTTCTTCCCAAGCACATGCTAGTGTTGATGTTGGTGTGCTTATGCTATTTTGGTTTGGAGTAGACAGCAAGATATTAGTAGTTGTAGCTATCTAGTTGTGTGAGGGAGAAGTGTGATTTGGTTTGGAGTGAAGCCTAAAGGGAAGAGCCTTAAAACTATTGTTGCTTGAGGTCATCATGGAATGCTACCAGAAGTGTGTGGGAACCTTGTCTTATCAAAGGATGACTGCAACGTCAAGACAAATGGTTGTAATCTCTCTTTGATATTAATATATGCAACTAATGATTGATTTACTACATGTTTTGTAATATTACATATTCATGACTTAATGTTTCGTGACTTGATAAGTAGGTTGAATTGTAATTTGTCTATTTCCACGTTTTTTGTTTTTGTTGTTTACTTGTTTCAAGAGCTTGAAGAAGGAAGAGAGAGGTAGCTGGAGCAAGCAAGGACATCATCAAACAGGTTGAATGGACTAAAAGGTAGGCCCTCTTATTTGGTTTTAACATAAGGAAATCTTCCATAGATTGTATCTATTGTGGCTAGACCCATCATTAGGCTAGAGGAATTCATTCATTTCTCCACATATAATTTTACTTCACCACAAAGTGGCGACTCCGCTTGGGATCCCAATCCTTTTGTTTGTCTTAGATTTCATGATTTCGTGAGAACTTTTATAGTTCCACTTTATTCCTTTGCTTCTATTTCTTTTCTCTTGCTTAATGGCATGAGTGTAGAATTCAAAGTAGTAGATCTAGTCCCTATTTCAATTTTTTTTCCTTAGCTCCCTCGATTAGCGTAATGGATTCGCCGACATTAACACAGACCAGTGTGAGTTGCTGAGAAACAATAACGCCGACCAGCCTCTGGCACTTGTCGTTAGTTAGGCAGTCATGTTGATGTCTGTAAGTGAAGATTAGGGCTTGAACCCAATCTTGGCCAGTGTGTTTTTCTCTTGTGGTTTTGATTCCGTAAGCCCTTTGGACCATTTTCTCCCTGATTAGAAAGCTAATTTTCATTTGTTTTTTTTTCTTGTTGGCTTGTCAACTTTCTACTTGATTGATTGAGTCATTGAGTGACCATCGACACTAGGGAATCTAGTTAGTCATCCATTCAACAGTTTGAAAACTCAGTAAGTCATGTTGTAGGTGTCCTACTATTTCCATTTTGTTTTTTGGTCCTTTTACGACTTTGACCTCTTTTTACGCAAGTTTGAAAAGTTTTCATTTGCTTGCCTTAATGTTTCTTTTCCAGCATAGATTACATTGTTGGTATTGTGATTGGCAAAGTCAGTGTTTCATTAGTTTGAATGAGCTTCTGTTTGTGTTCATTTCCTTGAAGAGATTATTGTCTTGAAAACTCTTTCACTGAAAGATTGTCTGCAAAAATTTTGTTTCATTGTTTCATGGAAAAGTATGAAATTCTAGATTGTTGCATCATTACGTTATGATAACTTGCATCATTGAAAGACTAGAATTGCATCGGTATTTGAAAAAGGAAGAGAATTTGTTCTCTTTTGAAAGGACTAATAGATAAGTCCTTATCAGGAAATTAGGAATTGGAATGTATTTTTCATTATTTTATTTTTTGAAAAAGTAAGGTAGTGAAAGATCATTTCGTTTTTGGTTGCTTGATTGTTTGCATTTGATTGAGTACTTTCTACCCTATCTAGTGTCGCCATTTCATCGAATTGAAAGGGTCTTGTCTCATTTAGTTGCATTTAAGGTTTTTCAAGTCACATCACTAACTCTTGAAAACTGAAACATAACTCAAGATCAACTTTAAAATGAATTCAATTAACATAAGGCGAATTTGACATTAATGATCATTTCTAGAAAGTCTAGGCTAAAGATGTGTTCCGACATCTTTAAACCTAGCAACTGTCATTAGCTTTAGCATTAGACAGTGCTAGTATGGATTTGTGCTCCCCATACCATCGAGTATATAATAGGAGACCCCACTAGGCTACAATCCTTTTATCCTTAGGAAGCCGAGTCGTCTACCTTGCGAATGTGATACATCGAACACATAATTCAAGCAGATTTCCCACCCATACTTATTGGTTCGCCGAGAGGTATTTTGCAGTTCACGATTGCCTGGTAATCCTGTTTAACTACATCATCTAGAGCATTCATTTGATATTTTTGACTCATTAAACTTAAAATATCATTCAAGCACTTGTCCTTTCGAGCTTGTTTCCAATTGAAAGTGATAGAGTCATCTTTGTTTCTTTCTCATCTCTTAAAAAATGAAAGAGCACTAGCCTTTTATGCATCTTAATAATTGATTGCCCATAATCAAAAAACACCCTATTAGTCTTTTCTGAGACCAAATCATTAGTTTCCCCTAAAATAAAATTTTAAAGCCTTGAAGTTAATTGTTTTGTTGACTAAGACAAGGTCATTGTGGCTGAACCATTTGGTTCACCCAATTCCTCTTCCTCTCCTCCATCTGAAAGATTGTCTAAGGAGCTATTTCATGAGTTACCAGAGTCACTTGAGGACTAAGATGTTGAACTCACAATTTTTCTAAGAATTCAACCCTTGTCATTTTGTCCTCCACCTACTTTGATACTAGGTCATCTATTGATCTTGGCCTAGAATCTCTAGACAATCTCGTTCAAACTCTAGAGAACTCGCCAACCACTGACAGTCAGCTTAGACTAATAATATACCCTTCGAACCCTCTGTTTGGACCCATTGTGATACCACCATGCGTCCTTACAATATGTACGACCAACCGAGTGTTCCTTTGGAACTATCCCCTCATACTCATATGACCATTCATCATCATTTGTTTTCAAACATGGAACTCGAAGGCAATGCTCCAATCACATATTTCGATGAGTCTAAAGTTTCTATTACACACATTGTTGAGGGGGAAGAATTGTAGTTGCATTTTCTTCTTGAGGGTTTCTCTTTTTCAAAAGGTATTCCCACCAGTTTGCCACCCAACTATGTGTTTTTGGTGCGGTTGGATTCAGGTACACCTATTGCCTCATCACTTTACCATAATCCTGTATGGGTGTCAAGTACCAAGCATACTTCAGGTCCATTCATTACGAACATGACCTCCCAAAAAGATGTTACCTCAGTTCCAGTGCAACCCATCATTCTGAATACTGTTGTATTGTCAATCCCAATTACCCATCCGGAAGAATTGACAGTTTCAAAGATTGGCTCTATCAGTCCGTCCATCCCTCTAGTCAGTGGCCAGGTTGTGCCACTGCTTGGGGGGAAGAACCTAAAATTTTCTATGGTGTTAGGTGCCACTAATATGAGCGGCTTACAAGATCACATTCTCGGTATAAACCAACCTTCTTTTGGTAATATTTATAGCCCTTTTGATCCTACTTGATCCAGCAATGTCTAGTACCAATAGGTTCAGAATCCCATTGGTCCATCTGGATCAAGAAATGTTCAGTATCAGCAACCCTATGGGGCTCAGGTCCAATACAAAAATCCTTACATTGCATATGGTTCTCAAGGAATGGTTAATAAACTTTACACTGTCCAATCTGGGTAGTACATCCAACCTCGCTATGGCCAGATTTAGTTTAGTAATTTGTTGGGCATTGTTCAAGTACCCATGTAACAACAAGATAACCTCTACAACAATAAGGGTAGCCTTTGCTATGGCAAGAGCAACCTTTTTTGCAGTAAGGGCTCTTTGCGCAACAACAAGGGAAAATGATCCCACATCAAGGTCAACTGCAACAACCGCAAGGTCAACCCTTGCAACAAAAAAACCAACTCGGGTAGCAGCAACCCTTGTATACATATCAACAGGTCAACACTTACAGGGGTAGGGTCAAGGTCATGTCATTTAGCTGTAGGATCAAAATCCTCATGTCCTAGGTCAATAGGTTCAGAATCCTGCTGGCCAAGGCCATTAGGTACAAAATCCCTATGTCCAAGGGCAACAAGTGTATCAACGTTATGCTTAGGGACTGCAGGTCCAAAAGCCTCTTTTTTAGGGACAGCAAGTTCATCATCTGTATGTGCCAGAACAACAATTCCCATATCCACATGTCCAAGGTCAACAACCTCAACAAACTTTTAACCCATATGTTTCTTATCAACAACCTATGCTTGGACAGCTCCAAGGTATTCAAGATCAAAATCCTCCCTATGTTCAAGGTAATCCACAATGGGGGTAGTGTCAGATGCGATATGGCTAGAATCCCTCATTGTGGGGCCAAAATGCTTACTAGCAGGAATGGTCTCCTCGCTATGGGCCTGCTTATCGACATCTTGTACCTTTTAACACCCAATTCCCTTTCCTGGCTACACTCGAGTTTCCAAATGTATCTCACCTTACGAGTGATTCGATCCTTTATTCATTGTACTAGCCTCCTGTGTCATCCAAGATACTGAGTGCTTGCCTGAAATTCAATGGGAAAGCTAAAGAAAATCATCAAGCCCGTGTGATGACATATCACCTCTAGTGCTCATCAAACTCATACATGGACAATTCCATTCATCTCCATATTTTCCAACGAACCCTCATGGGTGCTACAGTGAAGTGGTACATCGAGCTACCTCGAAGTACTTACCATGGCTTTAACTCTTTAGCGATGGCTTTCCTCATGCATTTTCAGTTGCCAGTTCGATATGAAATTGGCACCTACTTTCTCACATCGCTTAAGTAAGATACTGCGATACACATTTCTCATCATATCCATGAATGGAGACGTAGACGTCGCCTAATCAAATTTGAGATTGTTGACCAGTTGCTCACTGAATGGTTTATCAAATCATTCATAGCCCTAATTGCTCGCGATATAGCTATAAGTGGATGTGTCACTAAAGAGTAGGCATCACTTGTGGCTAGTACTTGGATCCAATTTACTCTCAGTCTCGCACTTTGTACAAGTTATTACCTCATGATTTGCAGCCATCATCTGATCCCGTAGCATGAAAGTCAACAATTGTTCCTCCCATTGATGGAGTTATTGGTTGAGTATCCCAGACCCCTACTAAAACTTATTCTAAACAGAAGTTAGTCTCAAATACTATTCCTAATAGTTCATCTCAGAATCCACCTCGCCCTGGTAAGACCTTAGAGGTCCATGCTGTTGAGTCTACCATAGTGGAAAAATACTCAAAATGAAAGAAGAAAGGTAAAGGAAAAGCTAAAGATGATGCCCCAAAACAGGGTCCTCCCAAATCATCTACTGGCAAATCTTCGCAACAGAAATCTAAGTATCCCTACCTCATTTGAGAGGAACATGACTGCACTAAGGATTGTCCCTAATGATCTAAAGTTACTCGCTTGCTCAAAGGGACCCTTGTTGTCTTCAAAGAGCTGTACTGTCTTAGCAGACCAAAATGGTAGACCAACCCCAATATTCTTCCTCTATATCTCAAGTGTTCATGATGTGTACGCCTATTAGTGTGGCTACTAGGTTGAAAGACTATCAGACTCCTACTCCGACAACTAGGAAGGATAAAGAAGCTGCACCATCTTCTTCTACCCTGAGTTCTAGCCCTCTACATATTGAGCACCCTAACCATGATTCCACTATGTGGCCATCCTCTCAAGGTGTACTACATAAATCCTCGTATAATCCCAATGCCTGAGTTTCTTAGCATTACAATATTGTTTAGGATTTGGCTCATGTACTGTTAGCCCTATTAGCTCTCAAGGTACTCCAAAGCTTCCCATCGCAGCGGAAATCTTTGTTGTTAGCTATCGGGGGCATCGATCCCACTAATTCCAACTTGATATGTTTTCATCTAGAGAACCATGTTCTGTGGCTCTCTCATCAGATTTCCTTTCTTATTTAGTTAATCATTAATGAGAAGACCGTCCACTGAACTATCATCGATGAAGGTGCTTTCACCTACATCATGTCAACTACATGTTGGAAGGATATTGGTTCTCTTGCACTGAACCAATCATTGAACACTTTGGAAGCTTTTGATGGGTGTGATTTGTGACCCTTGAGTGCCTTACCTAACATTTCCATCACCCTAGAAGGCAAGACAGTGCAAGCCGAAGTAGAAATTATTGACGCCAATCTCAATTTTAATCTTCTACTCAGCCAAAGTTGGACTCATCCCATGCATGTCATGGCCTCCTCATTATTTTGCATGATTCATTTTCCCCATCAAGGGAATATTGTCACTGTTGATCAACTTTCTTTCTTTACCTCTTCCTCCTCAGATGGCAATGTTCTATATGTCAAGCACTATGGTGCTCCCTATGAGAGTGTGAGGCCATATCTCTTCAAATATTCTTCCTTAATGGGAAGTTTTTTTCTCCCACCTCCTCATGTTGCCTCTGTCAACATGATCTCAATCAAATATGATCCTCGGGTCATACCTGCACCAGATCTTGTCGATAGCTAGGGTGAGGTTATGCCTCTTAGTCCTGCCAAAGTCAATTACGTGGAAATTGTTTCGGCTTCGAACTCTGTGTCCTCTGATTCTTTTATGTCAAAGACCTCTTTCGATATGTACTCTCAATCCATGTGGCTTGGAACTTTGGAATCGCTTGATCCCTTAGCTGAGACCTTCCTTGTTGATGAAGGTATCATGGAAGTCATGTCTCTCAAGGAACCCACATGGATTGATACTCATCATCACTCCTCATTCCCGCCTCGCCCGACGATCATGTCTACCACTTTTGAAAGGTCCTCTTCTCCATTTCTTCCACCAATTGTTACTCATGAAGTATGGTCGAAAGGAAATCTCGATAATATTACCCAAACGATGTCGATTGACATCTCTACCAAACCTGGTATCGTTGAACACGTTCATATTGGGGTATCTTTTTCTTCGGATGAGATCAAAACATATACTCATCTATTTCAGGAATTCTGTGATGTGTTTGCATCGTCCTACGAAGAAATGCCCGACATTGACCTGAGAATTGTGGTGCACAGAATGCCAACGTATCCACACGCAAAGCCTGTTTGGCAATGGATTCTCCCAGTGCACCCTAGGAAGGACGCCGCTATTAAGGTTGAAGTGGAAAAGCTTCTGAAAGCTGGGCTCATCTATCCCATCCCCCTTATAGACTGGGTGTTCAATATTGTCCTGGTGACTAATAAATAGTGCACAATCCACGTTTGCATGGATTATCAAAATCTCAATCGTGCCTGCTGTTATCACTCAGGTTGTCCCTAGGCTCCTAATAGGGATACGGTCGAGGTAACCACAAACCAATCTTCTGATTGCAGGTTCTAGCCCACCTGCAATTGGAGAGGGCTCTCTCCTTTTGATTCAACCTTAGTTTATGATTTTAGGCTAGCTTTCTGACTTCAAGGGAGTGTTGATTCTGATTGGAAAGAAGGTAGGATTCTCGAACAAAGAGGCACTGTAAGGTGTGATAAGTTTCGAACCATTGGGCATGGAGTCACAGATTGAGGCTTGCGAGTGTTTTCTTGGTCACAAGGGGATACGGAGCGGGATAGCCACACATGATACAATTTTATGTCTGCTGAAAGTACGGAATGGACATCAGGGATGAAAGGCAAAGGAGAATCATTTCATCATGCTAACAAAGAGGATAAATGGATGAATGGGATCCAAGAGCAGTTAAGAATTCCTAAGACATGCACTCATATGTGAAAGAAACAACGTTAACCAGATCATTTAAGAATACAAGCTCATAACTATTTCTGAAGAAAACATTGAGAAACGCAGAAATTGAACTTAAGGTGTAATGAAACAAATCTCAAGCTATTCTTTTTTCCTGCAATTTAGAAAGGCGGAAAGGTGGTAAAAACATAAAATTAAACAGAGGAGAGGAACACTTATTGGATCATGTAGAAGCACAGGAATTCCATGATCATTCCTTGGCCAAGAGAAAACATCAAGTAGTTTCGCAATCCATGCTTTCAGCAATCTTTGATGATGGAAATTATGACAGTTACAGTGCGAGTCTCTGCTCGGAGAAAATGCTGGAAAGAAGACTGACCAACAACTACTACCAACCAACCAACCCCTCACAACATTGCTCAGGGTGGTATTTATAAGAAAAATATCGAAAAGACATCATTACAAGTGACCTCAACGGGTCTGCTTAGAACTCTTCAAAAATCTAGGTGTTGCTGGAATTAAATGCAAGTAAATCTTTTTGGCTGCGCTGGGGGCAGCTGGATCGGAACAGGTGACGAGGTGGCCCTTCGGGACCAGATGTGGTGCTGCTGGAGTGATTGTGCTTCGGGGACTACAGTTCGGCTCTGGTGTGAATTAAATGTGCAATAATTACGATTTGAGAGCTTCAAGTAGTTTCGCCCTCTTTCTATGAATCTGCTGGAAGATATTAAATGTTCTCCTGCTTCGGGCCGCTGCTCAAGATATTCGCTGATACTCTTTGCTGCTACATTGATGGCTCCCGCCGTCGACTGATACTCTTTGACACGCTTGATGCCTGATGATTTGATCTGATACACTTTAAACTCTGTGATTGATCTGCTGCTGTCTTTAAACCAGATCCTTTTGGCACGATCGGGTGATTTTCAGGCTTTTTCACCGTGCAGTGGGCTAAGAAATGAGAAGATTCCCTGAAGATTCCTCGAAATGGCCTATTTCCCATAGCGATGCGTGATTGGAAATTGCCTCTGTTTCTTGATCTGGAGCTCCGAAGTGCGATTTTTCTTCCTGCATGAAGTTTCGGCTTTCTGGCTGCTGACGTAAGCATGGCGTCGGCTGTACGACAGATGATGTCAGCTGTGGGTCCCTGGTACAGAGTGACGTGGTGAGATACTGGAGGTAATGTGATGAAGAAATGCCGATCGGCGATATCGTAATATCGCATCGGCGGGGCGCGATATTGCTTCGGCGGGGATCGGGGGGTGCTTGGGTTGGACACTCGGCACTTGTGACTGCCGATCGGCGATATCGCAATATCGCATCGGCGGGGAACGGAGGGGTGAATGAATTGGATACTCGGCGCTTGCGACTACCGATTAGCGATATCACATCAGCGGAGACGGAGGGGTGATGACCTACATGGAGATGAAAGTGCGATGTTGCGATGCGCTTTAGGCTTTAAGGTTCTATAGAGTGTAAGTTTTGGGAGGAAAGAGAAAGTAAGTGGGTGTGAAGGGCGTTGGAGGTTTCGGAAGGGGTCCAATTTCCTTAGAGGGATTTTATACTTTGGAAGGAGTCCATTGTATCTGGGAGGTGGTTTTGGAGGTCAAGGGTTCTTGTTGAGTTTCAGATAAACTGAGCAATTCCCGGGAGTACTTATGGTTATTTTTCAGCCACTGGGAGGGATATTACGTAGGGGGATTTTACTTAATATTAATAAGGGGATGAGAAGAATAGGGAGCTAAATAATAATGTTAGTGGTTAATATGGAGATGGTAAGAAAGCGCTAAGTTCTGGAGAGCTTAGGCTTTTACAAGGGGGTAGGACCATACTTTAGGAGAAAATATGGAACAACTTTGAGTAAAGCGGATCTTTACTTAAGCCAGTGTTATGAAAATGAGGGAACTTAAGAGGTGTCAAGCAGATCTTGACCTGTTTTGGGGAAGTTAGTTAATGATTGGGGAGAACAGACAAGGGGAGTCAGTTATACCTCTTTTGAGCTTCTTGCATACAAATCCTTGCTGATTATGTCCTGAATGATGTGACACCTGAAAACCTGGAACTGGTCAGCAATTCAACAACCTCAGAACTACCTACCCAGCCTACTTACCTAGCATTTTTTCTTCTTTTGTTCGGGGGTGCACTTAGACTTGCAAACCCGTCATTCATTTTTCTTTTGATGCTTTCCTATCTACATACTACCCTTATTTTTTCTTCCAGAGCCCAGATTAAGCTGTTGGGCTCCTCTGCTTCTCTACCTATCTAAGAATCTGCCAAGATTAAACTGTTTGGACAGATTTACAATCTCTACATTCTAAAACAGGAAATTTAAACCTAGGGATACCAAGATTAAACTGTTTGGACCTCCCTTTAACTGAAAAATAGTGATACCAGGATAACTTTACAAAATTTGAAGGCAATTGGATGAACTTAATGTAGCCTTCTTCACTTGGAGACTGCTAAATAAATATGGAGCATTGCAGCAAGCAAAGTACGACATATTTGGCCTGTAAAATGCCAATCATGAAAAATGAACAACCTGCTGCAGCAGGAAGCTAACACCTGCCATAAAGACAACTATCTTACTCCCTTCATTGACCAAATCATTGATGAATGTACTGGGAGCGAAATCATTTCCTTTATGGACATTTTTTCTGGTTATAACCAGATCAACATTGCATTAGCCGATCAAGAAAAGACAACCTTCATCTATCCATGGGGTATGTTCACGTACAAAAAGCTCCCTTTCAGCCTCAAAAATATTGGATCCCCATTTCAATAGGTAATGTCCTATGCATTTAATGACATTCACAACATTGTCTAGCCTTACTTGGATGACCTTCTCGGTCATTCTCGTAAGCGCCAAGAGAACCCAGACCATCTTCGATAGATTTTTATGTGCTGTAGACACTATAACATTCGGTTAAACCTGTGCAAATGTGTTTTCTACATAGAATCAACAAAACTTCTCAGCTTCATCATTTCCAAGGATGGTATTTGCCTAGATTTACTAAAAGTTGAGGCCATTGTAAATTAACCCCCTCCATCCTCACTGCACCAACTCTAGAGCCTGCAAGGAAAGGCCAACTTTCTTCGTTTTTTTATGTTGAACCATGTTAGGCTAGCCACAGGATTTACCCAGTTTATCAAATAGGGAATTCCCTTTGTATGGGATGAGGTGGCCCAAAAATCCATTGACGATCTCAAGGCCATCCTCATAAATGCTTCTCTGTTGCACTTGCCAAACAGTTATCGAGATTATTTCCTTTTAGCCTCCTATACCAATAGGTTTCATATTTCATGATTGTCTTGATTGAACTATGGAATATGTTCAAACCTTCTTTCTTGAGCAAAGGTGTTCCATATTCTTGAAAAACCAAAAAATC
>APFE031173204.1:34676-50864 GCA_000404065.3 Pinus taeda
TAAATAAATAACTGGGTTAGATGTGAAAACCAGATTCTGGCACACTCTAACCTCGAATTCCTACTTGAAAACCAATTCGTTGGCGGGTAAGAATTCTTTTTCTTTATCATTGTTTCATGTTTTCAGCTGAATATTGACTTGAGGACAAGTCAAAAATTTTGTGGGGGAGAGGACCATCAGTATTCTTATTTTCTTATCTCTCCATTGTACAAATTTTTGTAAATTTTCCAAACAGTTTGTTCCACCATTCCAGACTTCAATGAATAAGCTGTCTTGTCATTGTTTCATATCAGAGGGACCTGGTTGTAAATATCATGCAGGGGGACCTGTTCTGTCCAAGGAGACCATGCTACCAGCACCAGCAGTAATATCAGCAGTGAGGGACCTGTTTAGACATATAAAAGGGACCTGTTAGGAGATTGATACTTCAAAAGAAAGTCACTTCAATACATCTTTAGCAAGTTTCTACAACAGCAGGATCAGGACTTCATCAGGACTTCATCAATCAAGCACCCAAGCTCAGCAGCACCTGCATGCATACAAAGAATTGCATGAACATCTTCAGCACTGCAGAGGGACCTGTTGCATGCCTTAAGGGACCTGTTAAACAGCAAAGAAATCAAACAACATTCAAAAGTTAGCTCTACTCAGATGTCAATGCAACAACAGTCAAACAGTGTAATGTATTCCTTGTTTTTAACACTTAATTTCCTAGATTAATTTTTATGTTATTTTAATAGCTATGACTGTTAGTAATTAGTTCCAAAGGCACATTTTCCATCCTTTCTTATTTCCCTAATTCTTCCCTACCCCAATCTACTCCCTACTCTAAAATTCATTCACCCCTCACTCCAATACTCCCTAAACATCCCACAACCATTACTGCCATATCCACTTCCTAAATCTACACCTTCCCTTAGAAGAGTACCAACAGGACAAGTGGCTATTTTAAAAAAAAAATAATAATAGAATACCCTTTTTGAAAAAAAATTAAAAAAAAAAAATTAAAAAGGGTCATTATACCAAGCAAGTGACAGCAGGCCTATTCATTAAGTTGCAAGGGCCGAGTGATGATTCACCACCCGACGTACATACACCTCTCAGCGCTCCTATCAGAACGTTCATACAAGTAATACTATCATCATTCCTCTGTTTTGGAATTAAATGCATTTTGAATCGAGCTCATTTGCAAAGGAGAAAACAGTGGTCATTTTATTTATTCCCAGGATTATATACGTTGGCGTAAAATTCCAACTACATACGTTGGTGCATAAGCTTCCACAGGCATAAGCTTCCATAGCAAGGACCGAGGGCAGAGTTTCGAATCTCGTCGAGCTCCATAAAAAACCGACCCAGCAACACAGTGAGCATTAAAGGAGCGATTATCTCAGGTAACAAACTCAGACCTCCTTGTCAAATTCGCAAGTTAGGAAGCTCGACCCTCTGCCAAGATGACAAGTAGGGTCGAGCCAAATATATTTGACAGCTCTCAGTACCACGAGGACTGTGTTTCAATTCTGAGGGAAATACAGTGGCTACCCTTCTTAGAAAAATTCAATGGAAGCAACGAAGAAGTTTCCAAGCAATTTGCCTTCATGTTCAATGGGGAGAAGGCCTTGATAGGCACTTTCTCATTCAGAGTCTCAAAGGACACCATTGCCCAAGCAACAGGGGTTAGTCCAGAGGGAGAAAAATACTTCAAAACCAAACAGTTTAAAGAAAAATCGTGGACCCAATTCATGTCCAGGTCACGAGTCTCAGCAGTAAATTGGAAGAAGGGTGTCCCAAGAAGTTGGCTAGTGCATCCTTGGGACGAAATGGTTTACATCATCCAGAAGTTTGTGACCTGTGAGGGCCGCTACAGCATTGTCTATATGTATCACATAAAGTTGTTGTTGCACATCAAGAAACAATGTGTCATTAGCTTTCCATACTTCTTGCTACAGAGCCTAACCAAAATGTCTAAAACTATTCAGAAGCAGAAAGGAAATGAGGACAAAAGTCTATACCATTTTGGTTTAATTAAAATCCTTATTGAAGATGAAATGCAAAGAAGAGGGAAGACATGGAAGGAATTCCTCGCTGCCAACTAGATCAGGGACGAGGAAGACAAAGAGAAATCACAAGAGAACTCAGGGTTTATGAAAGATATTGATGAAGAGATTCCGGCATCATCCAGAGCTAACAAGGTACATGTGAGCAGCATAAGAACCAGACAAATGAGAAAAGAAGATGCAAAAAGAGCAGAACAAGACAAAGTCTTCACCACCTACTCAAGAAGAACGAGGAGGGCTTCGAAAGTCCAGTTACAAGAAGAGTCTAATGCGCCTATATAGATGGACATTCAAAGCAGTGATCATTCACCACCAGAGCCAGGAGCCGATGTGCATATTGAAAGCCATTCACCAGGAGCTGATATAGAATTCGAGAGCAATAACAAACAAGAGAGAGGGTCTCCACCTCCCAGTAAGAAGCAGAAGAAATTAGAGCGGCAAATCGAAAAACTAAAAGAGGAGCTCATGGAAGCCAATATATTAGAGAAAGTCATTAAAAAGGAAAATGAATTGCTCCGTACACAGAGCAAGGAAATTCAAATGAAAAACGAAAAGTTAAAAGAGTGGGTTAGTGAGCTGGAAGCGGAGCAGACCGACATTTGCAAGTGGGCCACCAAGTGGTACAGCCAAAAAAAGACCCTAAAGGAAAAGTACAGAAGGCTTAAGCAAGAGCTCCATGACCAAAAAGATGCCCAAGTGAAGAAGAACGTTGACACATTACTCAAGGCAACAGAGGTACAGGCAGGAACTGAGTTTAAAGGAAGCACATCAGGGTTAGCATGAGGACATGCTAAGTCATTAAGTCGGGGAGAGATGTTGGTACCATTCTAAGACCCCTTTTTCCCTCCCAAAACATGACCATTTCCTACCTTTTTCTCATCATTCATTCCTCAAATGCCTTGGAAATGAATTAATTAATAGTTTATAGTTGTTGAATTGCATTTAAATTGATTTAGGGGTTTTGTGTTGATAAATTAGGATTTTTGGCCTAAATCACTACAGGAAGTCTCAACAACCTGTAAATGGCTTATTGTGTGACATGTGGCATGACAGCCAGGTCAGAGCGAAAGGCATGGGCGAAAAGAGGAATGTCCAAGGATGGACAAGCACCTATCCCGCAGTGGAAACATTCCTCCTATATGCACGGTCAACTCTTAGTCAACTCTGGCATGTTAGCACAAAGGCAGTAACAACACTCAGTTTTAGTCCATTTGATTTTTAAGTTGTTTCCTAGTTTTAATATGCGTAAGTAGATTAGGAACATCTCTGTGTTTTTACAAAAGCAGCAACAGCCGCCCATGGATAAACATCCATTTTTCAAAGGATGTAATGTATGTAATTAAAAGACTGAACCGGGACATATGTTCGTTTACCCTACCTATCTACCTACCGTTTTGATATTGCAGACTGTTACGTTTTTACATTGTCACTTCAGAACAGAGCTTTTGGTTTTAATATAATATCGCATTACAATCTCTGTGCATCGTTTTAATATTGTGATCATGGTGTGATTATCTCGGTGTGCCAAAGACGCGGACGGGCCCTGCGTGCATGGTATACCGACATTTCATTTACGTTTGCATTGTATTTGCATTGTGATTTTAATTTCATTTTACAGTCAAGCGTTTGAATGGTATTTGAATTCGATTTATATGTTCAGAGATTTGATTGATGCTTACATTGTGTTTACGAATGCGTTAATTAGATGTCTGTGCATGTGCTTGAACAAACCCTCATCTGGATTGTGAATTGCATCCCGTAAAGGATTCGACCCAGGGTTGTTTGTAAAACACTGATATGGACGATGTTTATGAGTTTTCCTTTGCATGCCTTCATTAAATATTCATGACTGTTGAATGACATTGAACAGGGGTTTCATGTTGGTGTCTCTGTAAGGAGACCGAAGCCTTTAAAGATAGTTATATACAACACGTTATGGATTGCATTTTAGCTATTGATAGCATATGGTTTGATGCTTAGTTAAGGCTTTGATTGATAGTTTAACAATAGATTTCATCTCAGCACTGTACTTAGGAGTCATAGGTTTAAAGTAGATCCTTTATGCTTATATATTTTAGGCACACGCCTCTAAGTATACGCACCCTGGTTGACAATTAATTTAGACCAATCTAGCACCCCTAGATAGGACACTACAATGGTGGAGTCATTAGCTTGCCTACACGGGATGGCTTCAATCCACTTGGTGAAATAGTCGGTGGCTGTTAAAATCCATTTGTGTTGGCCTGAGGAAGAGGGATGGATTTCTCCAATGAAGTCAAGACCCCATTGTTGAAAAGGTTTCTCGATTGAAATGGGCTTAAGGGACAAGGGCAATAGCTTTCTTTTTCCTTCAAAGATTTGGCATTTGTGGCATGAGGCAGTAAACTTCTTCACATCTGCAAATAAAGAAGGCCAGTAATAACCAGCCCGTAAGATCTTGTCCGCCGTGGATCTCCAATATAAGTGTCCTCCACAGTCACCTGCATGAAACTCTTCCATGATGCTGTTAGTTTCATCTATAGTTAAACATTTAAGCAAAATACCTTCGTGATTTTTCCAAAATAAAGTACCCTCTATGACACAAAAGTTTGATGATTTCATCCTTAGAAATCTTTTCTTGGTTCTAGACAATCCCGGGGGAGCGCACAGGTTTAATAATACAAAGCAAATATCAGCGTACCAAGGGGATTGCATGAAGGTTTCACTGATCTGTGCAGTCGCCAGCTCCGGTTCATCGTCCAGTTGATTAATGTCTAATGCTTGGAAGTTTGTTTCAGACATTAGCTTGGATAGCCCTTGTCATTTTATGAGCTTGGTGGGCTTTATCTCAATGTCGTATTCAAGGATGCTAGCAATCCATTTGCCTCTTCTGCCTTCCAGTCCCTCTTGAGTTAGTATATCCTTTACAATAGCATTAGGGACATATGCAATCACATGGGAGTACAGGATATAAATTCTGAAGTCCTTGATGGCTTTGACCAGGGCGTAGGCTTGTTTCTCCATAATCTGAAATTTCAAGGGTGCATCTCTAAAAGCTCGGCTGAAGAAAGCAATTGGCTTCTCGTTGCCCTGATCATCTTTCTGCAGAAGGACCGCAGCTATAGTGTGTTCAGATGCGAAGGAAAAAATGACAAAATCTCTGTCGAATTGAGGACTGGTAAGGACAAGTGTTTGAGTCAGGGCAATTTTTATACTCTCGAAAGCCTGCTTGGCTCCAAGAGACCATCTTACCTTGGCGTCCTTTTTTAGCATGTTGCTCAATAGCCTTACTAGCTCGGCTAGATTTGGGATAAATCTCCTCAGGAAATTGATCTTTCCGAGGAATGCTTGCAATTCTTTTATGTTTCTAGGGTAAGGGATTTGGAGGATAGCTTGAATTCTTTCTAGGTCAATTCTGATCCCATCTTTTGATATTATATGCCCTAAAAGCTTGCCTTCCTCCAGGGCGAACAAAGACTTCTTAGGGTTCAAGGAAATGCCGTATTTCCTACATGTGATGAAAATTTGCCTTAAGTGCTTAAGGTGCTCTCGATCAGATTTGGAAAATGGGGTTAGGTCATCCAGGTAAACTACAAGGAAATCATGTATCTCCTTAGCAAACGCAATGTCCATTGCCCTTTGAAAGGTAGCACCGGCGTTTTTCAGCCCAAAAGGCATTTTGACATACTTGAACGTTCCCCAGGGTGTGGTAAAAGCTGTTTTGTCCTGGTCATCTAGGTGAACAAGGATTTGGTTAAATCCTGAAAATCCATCTAGTAAAGAAATTCTAGAGGAACCCACTACTCTTTGCAAGATATGATCCATTTTGGGCAAGGGGTAGTGGTCTTTTAGAGAGACCTCGTTTAAATTTCTCAAGTCTACACAGAGTCTTATTTCTCCTGTTTTCTTTCTGGTGGGAACTAAATTAGACACCCATTCAGAGAATCTGATGGGCGCAATGATACCTGCTTCAAACATTCTCTTTATTTCCTTTTCGATCAAAGGAAGAAGCATGGGGTTGATTCTTCTGAGTTTTTGTTTGAACGGTTTCTGATTTGGTTTTAGGGGAATGGTATGTTGTATTACTGAAGTGTCATAGGACTTTAAGTCCTCATAACTCTAGGCAAATACATCTTGAAATTCTTTGAACAAATCCACATATTTCGGTTTTTGGTCAGGAGGCAGGTTTTTGGATAGTTTAATCATTCTGGGATGTTCTGTTGTTCCTATGTTGTGTTCTTCTATGGCGGCATTCAAAGGTTCCATCTTTGGTTTTTTGGCCACATCGTTGTCATCAAACATGTCTTCCAATGGAGTAAGGCCGGCAGGCAGAACATTACCTTTTAGATCAATAAAATTGTCTTTTATTTTGGTTGTCTCCTGTGAACAAAGTTGTTTCAGCTGCCCTATGTTTGTACTGTCAAAAATGGTCAGGCTTAGGATTTGTTTAGTTGTTGCAGCTGTTAGAGTCAGGTGTTTTTCTTCTGCTAACTGTTGTGATTCGGCTATCGCATCCATGTCAATGTTTGTGTTAGAGAATTCGTCCTCCAGAGTCAAAAATTGTTAATCTGGGCATCATCTTGGAATACCTGCTAATTCTCGACATTGTTAGGGACTGAAGGTCTGTGTTTTATTTCAGCAGTGAAATGGTGATTTGGTTCAAAGGGAAGCTTACATGTGCTAGCGAAGGTGGCTAGGCTATGGGCATGAATATTATGGTCTCGTGCGATTTTGGCCAACTCAAATTCACTGAAGGCACTAAGCAATTCGCTTGCAGCGGCTCTGTAAGCTCTCATTCTACTATCATTAGCGACAAAGTTGCCCTTTATCTATTGGATGATCAAGTCCGAATCACCTAGGATGGAGATGGTAGTAGCTCCCAGGGTTTTGAGCAACCTGAGACCTAAGAGAAGAGCTTCATACTCCGCCATATTGTTTGTACATCTGAAATTGAGTCTATAGGCATGGCCTTGTGCGCGTTTCTCATGAGTATTGTAAATCCACACTCCGACCCCTGCTCCTAACTTGTTAACTGAACCATCAAACTCTAAATACCATGTGGTTTCTCGTTTGAGGTTTGTATTGAGAGTTTTAGTTGTTTGGGGGACGGGTGGACTGGTAATTTCTGTTTTGGGATTTTCTTCTTGCTGCTTGTTGGTTGCCTTGGCTGTTGAGACAATTTCATGGGTATTGGCAACCGATCTCTCATTGACGTTTGTTCCTTGCTCCAAAGATAACGGCTTATCATCAGTTGGAGGGTTGGTGTCATCATTAAATAAAATAAAAGAATCCATATCAGAATGGATTGAGTATATGGGGAAATTTTTGGGGTTTTTCCTCACTGCTTACCACATATTTCATTAATGTTTCTCTATAAAGTCTCTTTGGTTGCCCAAATACAGATATGGTGGCGTAAGAGAGGTCGATTTGAAGGGATCATTGCAATTTTTCTCCCCACGATCTGGATAGAAGCATACCATACTTTGTGGGAACGTCGGCAACTACTATGTCCATCAAGATTGTCTTGTTGGGGAATTGGACTAGGGAGACACAAAGGTCTTTGATCAGGCCTAGACATTTGACCTGCCTTGAATCAAAGGAATACAAATCTTTGTATGGCCTTGTGATATCGAGATTCAACTTTTCCATTACAGCTTTGGGCATAAGGTTATGTGAGGCACCTGAGTCAAACATAGCATTGTGCAGTATTTTGTCATGTATGTGCAGGCTGTCATAGAAAGGTGGAACAGATCCGTATGTTGTTTTTCCGTCAACTTCTGGCCCGAATAGTAGTTCAGTGGTATCATCTAAAATGTTTACATCATCCCTAACTTTTGGTAATTGAAGCGACTTTTGAATTTTTTGTCTATATACATCATGCTTAGCCAGTTCTGAGAGGGGAATGGAAATATTGAGTTTTCCAATTTCTGTTTCTAAACTGAACGGTTTTTCCACTGAGTTCCTGGCATTGACAGTGGTGAACTTTTATTTTTTAGGCATACTCTCTATATTCTCTTTTTGAATGTCAGTATCCCGGTGTATGACCGTTTGTGGTATCTCTGTTTTGGGAAGATTTTCGGGAATGCTCTTCAGATCTTTTTTCGGATGGGAGGTGGGCAGAGGCTGCTCAATAGAACAATGTGTATTTGTTACATCCTCCACAATAACCTGATGAGGGTTTGGGACAGGGCTGTCAGCTGGTTGGCTGTTAGTGATCTTCCCTTTAGTTTTGTTGAGCTGTTTGCCATCTTTTGTTTTGCTAGGTGGAAGAACATCGACAGTCCTTGTTCTTAATTTGTATTGCTTGTGTACCTCGTATATAGCAGTGTCATATCCTTGTTTAAAGTCAAAGGACTCACCCAATTTGGTGCGGAATTGTTATGTATCAAGGTATGGTCGGTTTTCTTCCATGAGGAAGGTTTGTTGTTCGTTTTCTGAATCAACCAGGTTCATTAGCGTTCCGTCTGTGGGCTCAGCGGATGTAGATGCCTCCGCATAGTTTTCTTGAAAAGGAGGCCTAATATCGTGGTCCGGACTGGCCCTACCTACGTTCGAGTTTTGGGTTTTTCTGAAGTTTGGGTTCCTTGTGGGATTGGGTTGTTGACCCTCCCATTAATTTTTCCTCTCAACATTGTCTAATCTATCTCCCAGCCTGTGCATGCTACTAACGACCGCATCTAGCTTCTGCTCGAAAGAGGAGGGTTCTTCTTTGAAAGTGGTTCTTCTCTCAGTTCTGGTTCTGTTTCTTTTAGCGATTAGATTTGCTTCCATGCTCACTGCAGCGTCTTGCATTTCTGCGAGGCTTTGAGGGGCTCTTTCCCTTAATTGATACGCCAGCTCGGTATCGAAGCCATCCGGGAATTTGTATAATGCGAGGTCAGGTGGAGGTCTTAAATTTGGTGGTATTGCATTGTAAACATTGTTAAATCTGGCACATTAATCCAGAACAGCTTCCCCAGGGCCTCTCTTGATAGTATCATACTCGGACAGTATGTGCAGGGGGTCCTTATTTTTCTCCCATCTATTAACGAATGTATGGTATAAGGCTTTCGGGTTTCCTAAGAATTGGGTGGAAGTGCCCTAAACCAGGTTCTGACATCACCGGTCAAACTTTGGACAAAAATCTTCATTCTTACACTCTCATCATCAATCTCATAACTCTCGAAATAATCCTGCATTTTCTTTGTATGTTGTAGGGCGGTGCAGGAGGTTGTGCCATCGAAATAAGTGATTTTTGATTTGTAGTCCTGAGGCATAGCCCCAGGATTAGCAGGTAATTGTAATGGCGCATACCTAGCCATGATGATAGGGGTAAGCGGAGCACCTAAAGCAGCGGGGATCACAAGAATAACCGGAATAGAAGGAGTAGTAGTGGTGGTAGGGATATGAGATAGAGGTGTAGCGGAGCTACTTGGAGAAGGGGGTGATGAGCCAGGGGAATTCGGGGTTGACCGGAATAGAACTTTGACAGCGGTTGGTACACTGATCGGCTGAACTATTTCAGAACTATCAGCAGTTTGGTATTCTTTTTGCTTTTTTTTTCTAATGATCTTAGGAATAAAATTCGGATTTTCAACAGCAGGTGGGCTGCTGGGATCAGGATTTGATCGTGTATTACGCATTTGTTTCTTAGGAGCCAGCTTCTAATATATTTTGGGAAATTTTCTAAAAACCGCAATAGCACAGGTCGACCGAAACTTTTACAAGTCAGTTTCTTCCTCTGTAGAGATGCAGACTGGTTTAATGAGTTTATCTAAGGATTTCCCCAGCGGAGTCGCCATTATGTTATCACTCAGGTTGTCCCTAGGCTCCTTATAGGGATACGGCCGAGGTAACCACAAACCAAACTTTGGATTGCAGGTTCTAGCCCACCTGCAATCAGAGAGGGCTCTCTCTTTATGATTCAACTTTTGTTGATGATTTTAGGCTAGCTTTTGGCTCAAGGGTGTTTTGTTTGTGATTGGATGGAAGGTAGGATTCTTCAGCAAAGAGGCAAGGTAAGGTGTGATAAGTTTCGAACCATTGGGCATGGAGTCACGGATTGAGGCTTGTTATTGCGTTTTCTTGGTCACAAGGGGATTATGGAGCGGGATAGCCACACAGGATACAATTATCAATCTATTGAAAGTATGGAATGAAAATCAGGGATGAAAGGCAAAGGAGAATCATTTCATCATGCTGAAAAAGGAGAGAAATGGATGAATGGGATCCAGGAGCAGTTAAGAATTCCTAAACATGCATTCATATGTGAAAGAAATAGTGTAAACAAGATCATTTAAGTATACATGCTCATAGCTATTTCTGAAGAAAACATAGAAAACCGCAGAAATTGAACTTAAGGTGTAGTGAAACAAATCTTAAGCTATTCTTTTTTTCTGCAATTTAGAAGGTGTAACGGTGGTAAAAAAAATGAAAATTAACAGAGGAGAAAAACACTTATTGAATCATGTAGAAGCACAGGAAATTCCGTAATCATTCCTTGGCCAATTGAACACATCAAGTAGTTTCGCAATCCATGCTTTCAACAATCTTTGATTATGGAAAATATGACAGTTACAGTGCGGGTCTCTACTTGGAGAAAATGCTGGGAAGCAAACTAACCAACCTACTACCAACCAAGCAACCCCTCACAACTTTGTTCAGGGTGGTATTTATAAGCAAAATATCAGAAAGACATTCATTACAATTGACCTGAACGAGTCTGCTAGAAAACTCTTCAAAAATCTAAGTGTTTCTGGAATTAAGTGCAAGTAAATCTTTTTGGCTGCGCTAGGGGCAGCTGAATCAGAAAAGGTGAAAATGTGGCCCTTGGAGGCTTGATGCGGTGATGCTGGAATGATTGTGCTTCGGGAACTGTAGTTCTGATCTGATGTGAGTTAAATGTGAAATGATTATGATTTGAGGGCTTTGAGTGGCCTCGCCCTCTTTCTTTGAATCTGCTGGAAGGTATTAAATGTTCTCCTGCTTCGGGCTGCTGCTCGAGATTTTAACTGATACTCTTTGCTGCTACATTGATGGCTTCCGCCGTCTACTGATACTCTTTACCGCTACATTGATGGCTTCCGCCGTCTACTGATACTCTTTGACACACTTGATACCTGATGATTTGATCTGATACACTTTAAACTCTGTCATTGATCTGTTGCTGTCTTTAAACAGGATCACTTTGGCACGATCGGGCGATTTTCAGGCTTTTTTGGCGCACAACGGGCTAAGGAATCCAAATATTCCCTGAAGATTCCCCAAAACGGCCTATTTCCCGCATCGAAAACTGCCTCTGTTTCTTGTTCTGGAGTTCCGAAGTGCGATTTCTCTTCCTGCGCGAAGTTTCGGCTTTCTGACTGCTGACGTCAGGATGACGTCGGCTGTACGGCAGATGAAGTCAGTTGTGGTGGGTCTCTGGTACAAAATGACATGGTGAGGTGCTGATACTGAAGGTGATGCGATGAACTAGCTCCGATGCGATCGCGATATCGCATCGGCGGGGAACTGAGGGTGTTTGAGTTGGACATTTGGCACTTGCGACCGCCGACCGTCGATATCGCGATATCGCGTCGGGTGGTGAGGGATGGGTCATAACTTGCATGGAGAGGAAACTGCGATCTTGTGATGCGATCTGGCTTTTAAGGGTCTGCGGAGTGTTAAGGGAGTTGGCAAGGGGTTTGTTTTGGGCGGAAAGAGTAAGTAAGTGGGTGTGAAAGGCATTTGAGGTTTCGGAAGGGGTCCGATTACCTCCGAGGGATTTTATACTCTGGAAGGAGTCCATTGTATCTGGGAGATGGTTTGAAGGTTGAGGGTTCTTGCTAAGTTTCAGGTAAACTGAGCAATTCCCAGGGGTACTTATGGTTATTTTTCAACCAGGGGGAGGGATAATACATAGGGGAATATTTATTTAATATTAGTAGGGGGACGGGAAAAATAGGGAGCTACATAATAATGTTAGTGGTTAATATGGAGATGGTAAGAAAGCGCTAAGTTCAGGAGACCTTAGGCTGTTACAAGGGGGTAAGACCATTCTTTAGAGAAAGTATGGAACAACTTTGAGTAACGGAGGCCTTTACTTGAGTTACCGTTATGAAAATGATGAAACTTAAGAGGTATCAAGCAGATCTTGACCTCTTTTGGGGAAGTTAGTTAATGATTGGGGAAAGCGGAAAAGGGGAGTTAGTTATACCTCTTTTGAGCTTCTCGCATAGAACTACCTGCTGATTGTGTCCTGAGTGAGATGACACCTGAAAATCTGGAACTGATCACAATAGTTTCAGCAACTCAGAATACCTACCCACCTACTTACCTGCATTTTTCTTCTTTGATTTTGGTGCACTTAGACTTTGCAAACCATCATTCCATTTTTCTTTTGATGCTTTCCTATCTACATACTACCCTTATTTCTTCCAAGGGCCCAGATTAAGCTGTTGGGCTCCTCTGCTTCTCTACCTATCTAAGAATCTGCCAAGATTAAGCTGTTTCGACAGATTTACATTCTCTATATTCTAAACAGGAAATTTAAACCTAGTGAGACCAAGATTAAGCTGTTTGGACCTCCCTTTAACTGAAAATGGGCGATACTGGGATAACTTTTCAAAAATTTGGAAGGCAATTGAATGGACTTGGAGTAGCCTTCTTCACTTGGAGACTGTTAAGCAAATATGGAGCATTGCAGTATGCAAAGTACGACATATTTGGCCAGTAAAAATGTCAATCATGAAATATGAATAACCTGCTGCAGCAGGAAGCTAACGGTGGCTCCACTTGGGGATGGCTTCTCCTTGTGAGAAGCTAAGAACAGCAGGTCAGAATGCCTTAATCTTTAGTTGTTGCTGTTTTCTGCAAAATCGTCTTCTCCGGCTGCCTTATTTCTCCTACCTACCTACCCTAACCAGCACTTACTTTGTTGTCAGGTGAGATCAAATAACCAGTGCAACCACTGAAGCAACTGAAGAAAAGAGTGATCTCGCTGACTGATGGTTTTTGAACTTGGAAGCATTATTCGGTATTGTGCCCTCATGATCAGAGTTGTGGCATAGAACGGTTGCTGTTGATGTATTTGGTCTTCACCGAGAAAGCACGCTAGAGAACTTGCGTCAAGCAGAAGTTCCATGTAGTCTGCAATAGGATCAATAAAATCATCATGTGAGAGAACTTCTTCTGGGTTTTCTTGGTCAGATGGAACAACTGCATCCTCGGTAATAAGCCTAGCAGCTACTCCTTCTGTCTCTGTCTTGAAAATAGAATCATACATAATCTGTAAGTCAGCAGGTAGCAGTATTTCCTCCTGAGTTGGGGAAGGGAGACTTCGGCATGATTTCGGGTCTTCTTGGTCAGATGGAGCAGTTGCATCTTCAGTAATAAGTCTAGCAGCTAATCCTTCTGTCTTTGTCTTGAAAATAGAATCATACAGAATCTGTAAGTCAACAGGTAGCAGTATTTCCTCCTGAGTTGGGGAAGGGAGACTTCAGCATGATTCTGGGTCTTCTTGGTCAGATGGAGCAGTTGCATCTTCGGTAATAAGCCTAGCAGCTAATCCTTCTGTCTTTGCTTTGAAACCTAGATCATACTCAATCTGTAATTCAGGAGATAACACTATTTCCCTGTGGACTGGGGGAGGAAGATTTTGATAAAATTCTTTAGGGTCCCGGAAATTGTATGATTGTATCTGAGCTTTCAAGAGTTCAATTTCATTCTCATATTTTTCAACCACTAACTCAAGAAAGAGTTTATTAGGGCGGCCTGCTGTTTTTGTTTTTAACAATACCGCTCTAAAAAATTCTTCATTAAGTTCGAATTCTGATAAATTTTTTCTGAATCCATCTAAAGCTTCATCAAATGGAAGATCTTCCCAGAACTCGGTCATTCTCTCTCACTGTTAATGCTTGGGAACATGGAGTATTTGGCTGTAAAATTGGTTCATTCCTCAGTGGAGCCTTTGATTGAAATTGAAGTGGAGTCGCCAGGTGGATGCCTAGAATTTGAAGTGCCTGATCTCTGTCCACCATCAAAGACCAGAACTAAGCGTGACAAGCTCTGAAGAACAGGAGCACTTTTTCCAGTAAGCGGGGTTTACAAAAAGTGAACAAAGCGCTTGAATCCCTAGTGGAGAACACAGGTACAGGTCGACCGAGGCTTTCATAAGTCGGTTTCTTCCTCTGTAGAGCTGCAGACTGGTTTAATTGATTTATCTGAGGAAAGTCCCCAGTGGAGTCGCCATTATGTTAGCACTCAGGTTGTCCCTAGGCTCCTTATAGGGATACGGCCGAGGTAACCACAAACCAATATTTGGATTGCAGGTTCTAGCCCTCCTGCAATCAGAGAGGGCTCTCTCTTTATGATTCAACTTTTGTTGATGATTTTAGGCTAGCTTTCTGGCTTCAAGGGAGTTTTGTTTGTGTTTGGATGGAAGGTTCTCAAACAAAGAGGCAAGGTAGGGTGTGATAAGTTTTGAACCATTGGGCATGGAGTCATAGATTGAGGCTTGCTATTGCGTTTTCTTGGTCACAAGGGAATTATGGAGCGAGATAGCCACACAGGATACAATTACCAATCTACTGAAAGTACAGAATGAATCATCAGGGATGAAAGGCAAATGAGAATCATTTCATCATGCTGAAAAAGAGGAGAAATGGATGAATGGGATCCAGGAGCAGTTAAGAATTCCTAAACATGCATTCATATGTGAAAGAAATAGCGTAAACAAGATCATTTAAGTATAAATGCTCATAGCTATTTCTGAAGAAAACATCGAGAAATGCAGAAATTGAACTTAATGTGTAGTGAAACAAATCTTAAGCTATTCATTTTTCCTGCAATTTAGAAGGCGGAACGGTGGTAAAAAACATAAAAGTTAACAGAGGAGAGAAACGCTTATTGAATCATGTAGAAGCACAGGAATTCCGTAATCATTCCCTGGCCAAGAGAAAACATCAAGTAGTTTCACAATCCATGCTTTCAACAATCTTTGATTATGGAAAATATGACAGTTACAGTGCAGGTCTCTGCTCAGAGAAAATGCTGGGAAGGAAACTAACCAACTACTACCAACCAACCAACCCCTCACAACATTGTTGAGGGTGGTATTTATAAGCAAAATATCGGAAAGACATTCATTTCAACTGACCTAAACAGGTCCGCTAGAAAACTCTTCGAAAATGTAAGTGTTTCTGGAATTAAATGCAAGTAAATCTTTTTGGCTGCGCTAGGGGCAGCTGAACCAGAAAAGATGACAGTGTTTCCCTTGGAGGCTAGATGTGGTGCTGCTAGAATGATTGCGCTTTGGGAACTGTAGTTCTGCTGTGGTGTAATTTAAATGTGCAATAATTATGATTTGAGGGCTTCAAGTGACTTTGCCCTCTTTCTTTGAATCTGCTGGAAGGTATTAAATGTTCTCCTGCTTCGGGCCGCTCCTCAAGATTTTTACTGATACTCTTTGCCCCTACATTGATGGCTTCCGTCGTCTACTGATACTCTTTGCCATGCTTGCTACCTGATGATTTGATCTGACACACTTTAAACTCTATCATTGATCTGCTGCTGTCTTTAAACCGGATCACTTTGGCACGATCGGGCGATTTTCTGGCTTTTTCGGCGCACAACGGGCTAAGGAATCAAAAACTGCCTCTGTTTCTTGTTCTGGAGCTCCGAAGTGCGATTTCTCTTCATGCGCAAAGTTTCGGCTTTCTGGCTACTGACGTTAGCATGATGTCGGCTGTACGGCGGATGACATCAGCTGTGGTGGGCCCCTGGTACAGAATGACATGGCGAGGTGCTGATACTGAAGGCGATGCGATGAACTAGCTCCGATGCGATTGCGATATCGCATCGGCGGGGAATGGACGGTGTTTGAGTTGGACATTTGGCGCTTGCGACCGCCGATATCGCGATATCGTGTCGGGTGGTGACGGATGGGTCATAACTTGCATGGAGAGGAAATTGCGATCTTGCAATGCGATCTGGCTTTTAAGGGTCTGTGGAGTGTTAAGGAAGTCGGCAAGGGGTTTGTTTTGGGCAGAAAGAGTAAGTAAGTGGGTGTGAAAGGCATTTGAGATTTTCGGAAGGGGTCGATTACCTCAAAGGGATTTTATACTCTGGAAGGAGTCCATTGTATCTGGAAGATGGTTTGAAGGTTGAGGGTTCTTGCTAAGTTTCAGGTAAACTGAGC
>APFE031173217.1:6075-38523 GCA_000404065.3 Pinus taeda
CACTTGATGAGATACTCTGAAATTGATCGATTTCATAGCTGTCGGGTTCTTGTTTTTGTGACTGCTCCAGGTTCCAATATGATTTTTCCTTCCTCTTCAATTTCTGGCAATATTGTTTGAATTGGAACTTTTGCAACTTTTGAATAAGTGGCCATACTTCTTCGTCCTTCTTCCATTCATCCCTTTCTTCGTTTATCCAATTTGGTTGGATAATAGAAATAGCACAAAAGAATGCTTCCTCATCCTCATCCTTGAAGAGTCTTCCCATTCGGTAAAGTCGCCATTTTTTAAGTGCATGTAGTATTGCCAACATTTCCTTCTCATAAATAGCTTGCTTGAGATGTAGCAGTAAAAATACCCAATCACCTACATCAAAACATTTTTCACTACGATGTTGATCTACCTGTTGTTTCATTTGATTTTGCACCAAAGTGGCATTATCCTTTAAAAGTTGGAGAACTTGTTGTTGATGCACGATGTGATCTTTCACCACTTGAACCTTTTTCTTCTTGATATGTCCTTCTATCTTTAGAGTTTGAGGAGTGATAATTTCTTCCAATCTTTTATAAGATATGGTCGGATTCATTTATTGATGCTCGATGTGATCTTTCACTTCTTGAACATTTTTCTTCTTGATATGTCCTTCTATCTCAATAGTTTGATGAGTGGTAATTCCTGCCAATGCTTTACAAGATATGGTATGATTCATTTCTTCTATCTCTGGGGTTGGATCCTGGCATATATCCTCTTCTTTTGATGTTTCTTAATCCTTTTCTTCCTCCTCTTCATACTCTATGTAAAATAATTTCTTCTCAACACACTTATGATCTTTAGTGCATTTGCTATCACAATTGTAACAAAGCCCTTTTTCTCTTTTTTCTTCCAATTGTTGTGGTGTAACCCTTGTAGGTTGTGGAAGGCTAGGAGAAACAACACTTCCATATTCATAGCTGTGAGGGGTAGAATTCATTGTTGCCATAATTTTACTTTCTAGTATGTCACAAAGCCCTTTTACTCTTTCCAATTGTTGAGGTGTTGCTCTAAAGAGGGTGTTGCTCTTTGTATCCTCATAATGTGCTATCATTTCCTCTGTGAGAATTGACCACGTAACAAGTCGTTTACGAGAACAAAGCCCTTTATACCATAAAAATTGATCTGGTTCTAAATATGAAGATGAAATAGATACCTTCTGTAACAGTGGTACACCATGTAGATCAAAATATTGCTCCATTTGACGTATCCAATTTACCGGATCCTTGCCATCGAACTTCCTCATCTTTCTTTTTCTTGATTTTAGGAGCTTGATCTTGAAATGATGTTAACTTTGTAATTTCAGATCTTTAAGTTTTGAAACTATGACCTGTAGTAGCCCTCTGTGTCCTCTTTCCAATGCCACAAGTCTGACCCAAATTGGATTCTCCAAGGAAGAGTTATGCGAAATCTCCCACAGTGACTTGATTATAGACTAGTTCAGTAGAGCGAACTTGTACGACGTGCCACGAGTCACTGGTTCGACCTTTGGATATGAAAGCCACACACAAGAAACTAAAATCTGTCCTCTTTCTGCACCTTCTTACAAAATTTCAATCTGATCCCGAGAGAGAAAGTTATGACGATTTTCCCCAGGTCACCTGTTTGGAATGTAATTCAGGAGTCTGCAAAAAGAACAACTTCCTCAGATCATATCTCCGCAACTATCGCGTGAAAAGCTCTGAAATTCGGACCCAAGGTTCAGCACGATTTCTTCTCAAATGTGTTTTTTTTGCGACTTCTGAAACGTCACAGAAAACAAGTTATAGCGAAACTTCCACGATGACCTGTTTGGAGCAGCGAAACCCTAGAATCCAAAGCTCTGATACCAAATGTTATGAAACCAGCTCAAGTAAAAGATAGAAAAGATAGATCAACACCTTAGAATTCAGCCTCTTCGAGGGGGAAACCTCCTTTACATTACATAAATGAACAATTCTGCGATGATACAAATGAAAAGACCTCCTTTCTATATATAGGAGTCTAAGGGGTCATAACATAATCATAGCCGACATAACAATAATAATGTAAGGGCACAATAATAACAATAGTGGGCTTCTATGGGGCACAATAGTAACAATATGGGCACTGCATGGGTACATCAATATAATAAGTGGGTTGTACTAATAACAATAAGGGGTTACACTAGTAGTATAGGGGTCTAACATCTTGAGTCAAAATAATAGGAACCAATTCTATATCAGTTTTTGAGGAAGAAATATTATTGTTGATATGTCAATTAGTAAAATCTTGTGTTTCTATGAACGTTATTTCTATCAAAATTTATTTCTCACCACAAACATTAAGAGAAGTTTCAAGAACATCTTCACATTTCAAATTTGAATGTGTATAATCATTTTCTAAAATTTGATAACATGTAAAATAGACACCTAATGTTTGTGCTTGTGAAATTTTTTCAATCTTGATAATTGGTCCAATGGTATTAGATGTAAAATTGGGTTAAGGTCTTGCACATCCTTATTTATACTATGTTCATCATTATTTATTTCATCACATTTATTTGTAGGATAAACAAGAGAAGAAAAAGAATCGTTTAAATCTTTTTCAGACAGTAAATATTCAAGATGAAATGATCCAGGTGACTCCAGAAATGCTCATAATTTAGAAATGGTTTTGAAAGTCACTAGATTGAAGTGGAAACATGGTCAAATCATAGTGCTCATCATCCTTATTCCAACAACATGAATGACACTCAAATCCGTGTTCATATGCTCAAGATCTTCGCGGTCAAAGTTTTGGTCAAACTAGTCCCAGTGGCAGCCACTAATGAGGCAACAATTTGGCATTTACCAATGCATGAATTCCGTTCGCTAGAACGAGAGAATTTTTTACCTCTTTGATTTTTCCTGTAAGCCCCAAAATTCAGTCAAATTTTTTCAAGAAACTTGTTTTATATGAAACAAAAAAAATATTAAAAAAAGAGGTGGTGGGCCACCTCCTCTGCCACCCTAACACATATATAGTATATGTAAAAACCAAATATGGTTGGAGGGTGGTCAAACCCCACCAACCCAAAAAAACCATATACAATAAATAGGCCAACAACCCGTCAATTAATGGTTGTGACAACTACAGTGTATGTAGGGCCGACTGTAGTATACCTAGGGGGGATAATATGGGGTACAAAGGGAGGTACCTAATGGAGTAATAATGGGATGGGCAATAGTAATAAATAAGGTGGTTAACCCGTATTATGTAAGGGACCACAAGTAGTTAGCAATAATGTAATAAGCCCATGGTATTAGATAGATGCTATTGAGGGAACCATGGTAATGACCCATGGTATTGTATGTATGAGGCCTATATAGAGGCTAGAGACTCCACATTGAGGGATGCCAAGGAATATTGTATGAACAGGCATATGGCTTGTGGAGTGTTCTCCTTCCTTAAGGAGTGAATGTATGATGTTGCCCTACCTTGAGGATTTGATCAATAAAGAAGCATTTATATATATTCAGATCTTGTTGTTTTTGGTGATTATTTGCAGTTATTGGGTATATTGGCATGTTTTCATATATTTGCAGGCCAAAGCCATAACAAGTAGTATCAGAGTATTTTCTTGGGAAAAAGTGGAGATTTTTTTTAATTTTTTTGCAGGAACTTTCTGGGGCGGCGAGTTTGTAGATCAGATCTATATGTTTTGGGGAAAAATCTGTAAAATCTAATTGCAGATTTGGATTTTTGGTGAAAAAATACCCAAGTTGAAATAAAAATAGCCGAATCAGAGTCCGGATGAGGGAGATATTACTGATCTAAAAATCAGTGGTGTTGCAGACATTTTTTCGGGGCAGTGAGTTTGCGGCGCAAATCTGGATGTCCTGGTGAAAATCTATAGAATCTAATTGCAGATCTGGATTGTTTGTGAAAAGATACCCAAGTTCAAAAAACAAATCAGTCAAATCAGAGTCTGGATGAGGGAGATATCGCTGATTTAAAATCAACGCTTTTAAAAAAAAAAAAAAATTGTGATGGTGGGACAGTTGCAGCGTAGATATGAAATTACAGTGCCTAGATCGGGATTTCTACCACATGGGAAGATGCAAAATGGTTGTTCCATTTCCAAAAATAAGTCATAATAGGGATTTTGAGCAATATTGACTAAATTGTGACAATTTCAAATTTTCACCAATTTTTTTTGTGATGGCGGGCCTAGATTAGAATTTATACAAATTTGATGGCTCTGATCCAGAAATATGGGTAGCACTTATGGAAAAATATTTCTCTCTGGAGCGCATCATAGATGATGGAACTAAACTAAGTTTGAGAAACCTTAACTTGAACCAAGAAACATAGCAATGGCGGCAGAGGCATTCTAAATGCTATCCAAGGACAATTACTTGGCAGATGTTCGCAAAATCCATTTGTGACTGCTTTATCCCTAAATCTAATTTTTTGGGACCTCTTACTAAGCTCAGATGGACAGGCACACAACCTAGCAAATATTTTATTGGTACATGAAAGAAGGAAACCAAGAAACCTAAAGGGTTATTTTCTGCTAGTATCTCCTTATTGCAGGTTCATGGATTGATTCAGAAGGAGACGATCGTCGTGTCTATAAATCCTAGTTGCAAGCATAATTTTATCAATGTTAATTTGGCAAAAAAATTGCAAGTTCTAGCAAAATACATTGAAAACATACAGGTTGATAATGAGAATGTTCAAGTTTATAAAGATTTGAAGCTTTCTATGGATAAGTATGTGTTGCATTATGACTTTTATACTTCAGATGTGGATAACATGGATGTTGTTTTGGGATATCCTTGGATGGAATCTATGGGTACTGTCAATATTAATGTGCAGAAGAAATTCCTGAAGCTCTGGTACAAAAAGAAGAAAATTACATTGCAGGATATTTCCATTAAGACCCAAGCAGAGACTATGGAGGCAGAAGCACAAAGCTCTAATGAGACTTACACATCAAATGATGAGCCTTTGATGGTTGATAATCAAACACAAACAGAGGTGGAAGCAGAAAATGTTAGAGGTACTGATACATTAGAGGAGGACTCAATGGTTGAAGTAATATTGGAAGATAAGAAACAACAACAGACACCACAACATGTACCAGATACCAATTAGGCTCCATTAGGTGGTGAATTAAAGAAAGATACATCGTTGGTTAAGACTTCAGTATATCATCATCCACATCACCCCTCAAGAAAACAACCAACAAGATGGCAACGAATTAGCCACAAGGACAACAACCCCCGCATGACAGATAGAGAGGAGCGAAGATCCACCTACTACACATCAACATAGAAGAGTGGCCAATGTCAACTTCCATCTCAAGTGAGCTAGGCACCAGCAAGATCGAGGGTTCACCTTTCTCTTGGATGGCTAGATGCACGTGCATGGTACCAGTGGACTACTCTTTTGAGTAGATCTTATTATTTGTGTTCTTCCCATGTTTCGAGGACGAAACATGTTAAGAGGGGTGGAATGTAGTATACCTAGGGGGGATAATATGGGGTACAAAGGGAGGTACCCAATGGAATAATAATGGGATGGACAATAGTAATAAATAAGGTGGTTAACTTGTATCATGTAAGGGACCATAAGTAGTTAGCAATATTGTAATAAGTCCATGGTATTAGATAGATGGTATTGAGGGAACCATGGTAATGACCCATGGCATTGTATGTATGAGGCCTATATCTAGGCTAGAGACTCCACATTGAGGGATGTCAAGGAATATTGTATGAACATGCATATGGCTTGTGGAGTGTTCTCATTCCTTAAGGAGTGAATGTATGATGTTGCCCTACCTTAAGGGTTTGATCAATAAAGAAGCATTTATATATATTCAGATCTTGTTATTTTTTGTGATTATTTGCAGTTATTGGGTATATTGGTATGCTTTCATATATTTGTAGGTCAAAGCCATAAAAAGTGGTGTCAGAGTTATAACACCGACCCACCCCACACGGCGGCCCCATAACACACTAATCCAACCAACCATGCTCTAAACTAACAACCACTTAAACAATACACAAAAAATACAACACACCATTTTAAAAACACTGCCAACAATAGGGCGGAGGCCCGATGGTTTGACCCTAGGACCTCTGCCCCCAATTTTATCTGCCAAACCATCAAGTGGCGAGACTTTGTAAAGTTTGCCACCTCCATAATATAAAAGCCTAAACTCTCATTCGCCCAGGCAACTGAGCACCAACGAACCATGACTTACAATACTGTGAATGGAACCATGCCCAAGTGGGGCACACATTTCGAGACATAGAATATTCCCTAAAAAATTCCACAAAATATTCCTTTTGCACAATGTTGAGGAATCTAAAAGATTCCCTAGAGGGAAAAAAATCACAGTGACATAATCATTCCAAGTTTATACTCAAACGAACCATAATTTCATAAGGAACGTGATGGTGTGGTCTATTTCCTCATCTAAGCAACATAATTTTAGGTATTCAACAGTGAGGAATCTTTGTAGAATCTTTAGGAATCTAAAAGATTCCCTTGTAGGCTGATTTTTTATAGAGGTAGAATGATGTCGACTTTATAGTCATTTTTCTTAGCATTTCGCAAGGAACGCAATGGTGTAATTAGTTCCCTCATCTGAGAAGAAAAATTTCAGGCAGTAATAGTAAGAAATCTTTGGGGAATCTTTCAGATTCCCGAGGGTCTAGATTTTGATGGTGTTATAAAGGGGTCGAGTTTCTAGTAGTTCAACATGATTTCGCACCACGAATTCAAAAGTGATGTCCGTTTCTATACCAGAGCTTTGCAATTTCAGGACATCCCTGAATGTGGAGGTAGATGATGTAGTGATGGCATCTCTTTCTTTTCATTTGCTAAGATGATGATTTTGTTGTTGAGATCCTTGTTATCATTATGTTGAAGGATACTTGTATGTCACTTCATGTGAGAATATAATACCTTGTCATGCTAAAGGATGATACAAGTGGATATCGGTGGCCACCCGCCAATTCCACTTGGACCCCCACAACTATTTCTTTCAGTTTTTCAGTTTCCTTAATTGTAGCACAGTTTACTATTTTTAGCAATGTTTCGGGTCCTAAACTTTCGAAGCCGTTTTGAGGCCTTAAACGATGCTTTTGCCAATTTTTTGGCATTTTAACGCCAACTTTTTTTTGTTTAAAATCGCCTTTTCTGTCATAGTCCTCGAAGAAATCTCTCTAACAGGTTATCATGTGCGTCAAACGAAGATAATATGACCAAGTCGCGACCTCGGGAAGTTGGCTATCCAACTCACCCCAATGGGGCCCATAAAATCTTGGTGTTACATCTCCTCGGGTTAGGGTTTTGGTTGTTTAGGGTTGTCTCTTATTGTTCAATAATAAAAAGGCCCTTAAGCCTCATTGAAAGGCAGTTTAGAGGCATGTAGCCGCCACATCTCTTCTCAGAGATAATCTACCATTGCCCTAGCTAGTTTATTTCCATTTCTGTTTGTAAGCATTTTCAATATGTTACATTAATAAAATTTATTTCTGATGTATCTCTGTGTTTATGGTTATCTCTGTAATTTGTTGCGTTCCTGTTTAAATCCAGATCAGTGGTATTAGAGTAGTTTGCTCTTTCTATGTTTTTCTTTGCATGTCGCCAACGAGGTCAGGATATAAGGAGTTAGGGCTTGAACTGGTTGAACCTTTGTAAGACCAACCTCGCAAATCCCAATAGCTTCCCATGATAGATGAAAAGAAAGACGAGGGGGCAGGAGATCCTATCAAAATCTTGCTCGAAGAAGCCCTAGAGTAACAAAGGAACGCGATAATGGACAACTTTGCCCAGATCATTTAGCGGCTACACAGGGGTGACAAATCTACTTCCAACAGCTACTCTGGAAGCGCCACACCCTTTAAGGTACAATTTAACTTTGACATTCCCATATCTGAGGGTCAGATAGATGTAGACGCTGTAGATAAATGGTTAAATTTGCTAGAAGGGTATTTTTCTGTTCATGATTTTTCTGGTCGAGAAAAGATTACTTTCACCCTTCTCAAAGCCACCCCCCATGTCAAGGACTGGTGGGAAACCTACTCCGAGTAGAAGGATGAAAGCACAACCTCTTTGTTTTCAGCCACACCCACTTGGAATTCATTCCGGGCTACCATAAAGGAGAAATACTACCCTGTCGGAAGCTATGAGGATAAATACATAAAGTGGACCACGCTGCGGTAGGGAAGAGACCAAGATGTGCGAGAGTTTAACAATGTTTTCCATACCCTTCAAACAAAGTTGGGTATCAAGGATTCAGAGTAGCATTTGGTACTCAAATACTGATTCTGCCTGCACATGTACATCTAGGATGAAATAGAATTCCTGAACATCTCCTCGCTCGGCATGACATACCAATATGTCGTCAAGATCGAGCCAAAGTTTAAACAAAAGAAGTGAGACTTTGGATATGTGAACCCAAAGCAAGGGAAAGGCGCCCCCAAACCGCTGAAGAAAGGACAAAGCCAAGGCAGGGTGGGCCATGACAACCTGCCAAAGCCGCACGAAAAGAACAACACTGCGAAGCCGAAGAAGGACATGGGAAAGTGGTGTGAGTTCCATAAGAGCTCCACTCACAACACAAGTGAGTGTTGGGCCAAGCAGTCACTGGTGGCAGAGCTAAAGTATTCACAATCAGATGCATGTTCCAACTGTGAGTCAAAATCCGATAAGGGGAATGACAAAGGGAAGCAGATTATCGATGCAGAGCCCAACGCCACCGTTGCCACCATGAAGATCCAGAAGGAGGAACTCGAAGATCCAAAGGAGGAGGAGTGACTCTTCCACTCGCAAATGTGGGTAAAGGGCTCCCCGCTATAGTTAATTGTCGATAGCGAGAGCCAAAAGAACCTCATTTTGGCAAAGGTCATGAAGCGGCTAGCCTTACAACCACAACACATCCCCAACCATACACCATCGGGTGGCTTCACCAAGGACGAGATCTTTGCATGAGCCAGTAGTGTCGTCTTCCATACAACATCAAGCCCTTCACGGATGAGGTATTGTGTGACATTACTCACCTTGATGTTTGGGATGTATTATTAGGCCAACCATACTTGTGGAAGTGACATGTTGTGTATGAGTCAAGGCCTCATGCTGCTATTGTTACTTTGGGAAATAAATTGTGCATGATACTAAAGGTAGCACCACCTATCGCCATCTCTTTGGTTATTGCAAAAAAATGCAGTAAGATCATTTCCAAAACCTAGAAATTTGTTTTCCTGATGATACGCCCTCAAGGAAAGCAGAAGACGGTGGCCATGACCTCCAAATAGGGCCCCTTCGCACGACAACTACAGATGGACAAGGTCATGGAGGAGTACGAGGACATCTTCACCTCCCACGCAGGGATTCCTCTGCACTTTTAGGTCAAGCACTCTATTGATCTAACCCTAGGTGCACCGCTTCCCAATGGACCAATCTATTGGTCCTTCGTTCTGGAGAACGATGAAATCAAGAGGAAGATTTAGGAGCTACTGCAAAAATGTCACATCCGACCGAGTTCATTTCCTTGTGGGAGCCTGATTGTGTTGGTACAGAAGAAGGATGGGACTTGGAGACTCTGTATTGACTATCGGGCACTGAACAAGATCACTGTCTGAAATAGGTACCCAATCCCATGGATTGATGAGCTTCTGGATCAACTGAAGGGGGCAAAATATTTCAGCAAGATTGATTTGAAGTCAAGATATCACCAGGTACCAATCGAACCCTCCGATGTGTGGAAGACTGCCTTCAAAGCCAAGGAGGGCCTTTTTGAATGGTTGGTTATGCCTTTCGGGTTGATGAATGCTCCTACAACCTTGATGAGGCTAATGGATGACATCTTGCAGCCATTCACCAACTCATTTTTAGTGGTATACTTGGATGAAATCCTGATCTTCAACTAGAGTTGGGAAGAGCACCTCGACCACATCCGACAGGTTCTCCAAACATTGCGACAACACAAATTATGTACCAATTTAGAGAAATGCACTTTTGACATGACCCAAGTTCAGTATCTGGGATACATTATTGATGAACGGGGGGTGCATGTGGATCCAACCAAGATCCAAGTCATTTGTGATTAGCCATCTCCAACCACTCTGAAAGAGCTCCACAGCTTTCTGGATCTTGCCAACTTCTACCGCAGGTTCATGTTGAGATTTTCCCATATCACTTGGCCCTTGATTCAAGTCACCAAGGAAGGAGCGAAAGCAAAATTCTTTTGGTCTAAAGCTCAAAAAAAGGCATTCGTAGAGTTGAAACATCACCTCTGCTCGACACCAATGCTCGCATTACCAAACTTGCAACAACCATTTGAGATCGAGATAGATGCCTTTGACTATGTTATTAGGGCAGTCCTTACTGAACATGGGCATCCAGTGGTCTATCACAGTGAGACACTTTCAGACACATTCCGAAACTACCCCACTTATGAAAAAGAGATGTATTCCATTGTGCAGGCCTGTCGACAATGGAAGCATTACATTTTGGGGAAGGAAACGGTCATCCACACAGACCACCGACCCTTGCAGTTTATACAGACCCAAGGGAAGTTGCAGAATGATTGCCATCAAAATTGGTCCACATACATACAACAGTTCCATTTGAATATCAAGTATAAGAAGGGAAACACCAATAATGTTGCAGATTGCCTCAGTTGACCACTGATCATGGCGTTAACCACCATGCTCAACTCTTGTGGGCACGAGACTTCTGATTGGCCACTTCTCTACAAAAGTGACCCAAAATTCAGCCACACATACCAAACACTCTTGGAGGGTCAACATGTTCAAGATTTTACGTCCAAGATGCCTTGTTATGCAACCTGGGTCACCTTTGTGTTCCTTCAAGTGAGCGTTCCAAGATGATTTGGGAAGCACACTACAATCGGGCCACTGGACATTTCAGGGTCAAAAAAATGGTGGCAGTACTGCAGAAGTATTTCTATTGGTCGAATCTTCAATAGGATGTCGGGAAGTACATCAGATCCTGCACTTCCTGTGCCATTGCCAAACCGACCATCAAGAAGCAAGGCCTCTATACTCTGCTGCCTACCCCTAGTCGACCTTGGGAATCCATCTCCATAGATTACATGTTAGTCCTTCCTTTTACTAAGCATGGAAACGACTGTGTTTTTGTGGTCATCGACAGGTTCTCGAAGATGGCCATTATGGCAGCCTGCAAGAAGAATATCATAGCAAAAGCCACTGCTAAACTCTTCTTTGAACGAGTGTGGGTACACTTTGGGATCCCAAAATCTATCATCTCAGATCAGGACAACAGGTTCCTCAGTGCATTTTGGTCTAGTCTCTGGTTGATGCTGGACACCAAACTCACTAAGTCCACAACCTTCCATCCCCAAACTGATAGCCAAACAAAGGTTGTCAACATGATGATCATACACATTTTGCGCATGTACAACTCAAATCATCCACGCACATGGGATGAGAGCCTCCCCTATGTTCATCACAACTATAACGGAGCTCTCCACAACTCGATTGATCACAACCCGTTTCAAGTAGGCTTTGGATTCCAGCCACTATGTCCCATTGATGTGGCCATGCCATTTGCAGCTACTCAGGAAGATTCGTCTCATGTCCAGTTTGAAATAGACAAGGCAAACAACTTCATTGAACACATCCAACATATTCTCCAGCACGTCCATGACATTATGGAGAAATCAAATGCCAAGTACAAGCAACGACATGATCAACATCAGGTGCCACACAAGTTTCAGTGGGGCGACAAAGTCTGGTTGCATTTGCAGAAATAACGCATTACCAGAGCCTATCGTGAATTCCACTTCGATATGGTCCTTACACCATTACCAAGGTGGTGGGTGACAATGCATTTGAGCTCAGTATTCCCCCATTCCTTGGCCTACACCCAGTGTTCAATGTGGACTGCCTTCGACCATACTTCCCACCATTGTTGGATACATCTACAGATTTAAAACCAAATTTCATGGAGCAAGCCACAACTCATCGTATCATGGACATGCAGATCAAGAACACTCACCAGCAGAAGATCCAACTATATCGAGTTGTCAAAGAAGGCCAACTCGTTCACCAGGGCAAGTGGCTCACTAGGGACCAAGTTCAGCAGAAGTTTCCTCATCTCATGGAGGAACTCAATGCAATGGGGACCATTGCTTCCTAAGGGGGAGGAATGATCCAGGTGGATTTTCGGTGGCCACCCGCCTATCCCACTTGGACCCCCACAACTATTTCTTTTCAGTTTTTAGTTTCCTTAATTGTAGCACAATTTACTATTTTTAGCAGTTTTTTGGGTCCTAAACTTCCAGAGCCATTTTGAGGCGCTAAACGACGTTTTTTTGGCAATCTACCGCCAACGATTTTCTATCAAAAGTTATATTTTTTGTCATAGTCCTTGGATAAATCTTTCCAATGGGTTATCATACGCGTCAAACGGAGATAATATAACCAAGTCGCGACCCTGGGAAGTTGGTTGTCCGACTCACCCCAACAGGGCTCATATACTCTTGGTGTTACATCTCCTTAGGTTAGGGTTTTGGTTGTTTAATGTTTTCTCTTATTGTTCAATAATAAAAAGGCCCTTGAGCCTCATTGGAAGGCAGTTCAAAGGCATGTAGCTGCCACATCTCTTCTCAGAGATAAGCTACCATCACTCTAGCTAGTCTATTTCCATTTATGTTTGTAAGCATATTTCAGTATTTTACATTAATGAAATGAAGTATTATTTCCGCTGCATCTCTGTGTTCATGGTTATCTCTGTAATTTGTTACGTTCATGTTTAAATCCGGATCAAAGGAGGACCCATATGAGTGAGATTTCCTATAGGAAAACGTCTCGGGGAGAGACATGCCACTCTTGTTGGGGGAGTCTATCCTTATATTGACAAAGAATATCCCATGCACATCATCATCATCTTGCAACATCTAATGAAGCGACAGTCCCACTCTTAACACCGGGCCTGGAGACGTAACCCACACTAGGTGAACTCCTTCATGAAATTCTCCTGTCTTTGATCTCATGGTTTCTTTGATTTCCACTTATTTCATGTGTTTTATGTTACTTGGTTACATGTTCTTTTAAATTGCAATTTTCTATGCATCTGTGAAGTAAAATATCTGGATCGAGTTTTGTATTAGAGAGGTATTCTCGTTGATGTGAATTGTGATTGTGAATGATAACCAAAGATTGAACATAAAAATAGAAAGAAAATGGAGAATGACATAAACCTCTACAAGTACTTCTACAGGATGGCCAAAATGGTAGATTTAATGTGTGCATGTTATGAGGAGAAGATGGCAAGCGAGGAACGAGAGAAAAAAAGAGCAAAAGATGATTATCCATTTCCATCTTCCAGCGATTATTTATCTTCTTCATCGTCGTCTCATCATTCAAATGAGGAGATCAATCAGAGCCTTCAAGAAGAGAATGTTGAATTGAGGAGACTTCTACAAGAAGAGAAAGTGAAAAAGCAGAGATTGTAGCTTTAGTTATGAGCCACGGAAGAGGCCTTGGAAAAGTTGAAGTGAAAAGAAGGCTTAGCGAAGCCATCATCACTTGGTTCAAAATCGATAGTTGAGGTAAAAAATCTTGATCGTTCTTTAGTATCATTTTCACATGACACTATTTCTGTTGGAAGCCTTGAGGTACCCATTTCAGGAACCGACCTGAGACTCCTTACCAAGATGGGATACACTGAAGGAGAGTGCTCAAAGGTAGCAGAAGCTTCCAAGGCATTGTCTAAACCATTAAGGAAAGAGGATGATGGGAAAACATCCCAATCCTTCCATGACATTGCACATTGCAGAGGAAGAGCTAAGGCAAGCTCTCATCACCAAGATTGCACTAGAGACAACCAAGAGAGGTATAAAAGGTATCAGTATTCTAAAGTTCATTTTGATTACAAGCATATTATTAATGATGGGCAGAAATCATGGCATAGAAAACCATGTAGTTTTTTTGGTTTGCATAGTTACCATGTGGTTTCTGAGTGTTGTAAGAGAATGAAAACAAGAAAAAGGACGAGATGTGAAAGGCCTTATCCACATCAGGGAAGGAAGAAGGTTAAGTAGGTCTGGAGGAAGAAGACTTTTTGCAATCATTACAACAAAGGTGGATATCAAAGAGCCACATGTTGGAGGCTCCATCCAGAGCAACGTATCAAGGACAAAGCACCTGTACATAAACCAACTGGCGAAAATGTTCAAAAAGAAAATATGCCACAGAGAGCTGACCCATTTACTTTGATGAGTGAGAGATGGTTTTACTAGGTATGGTAGCTTTTCATGGCTGCATTTTGTAAATCATGTGTTGCGATATAATTGTAAAAGTGATGACATGATTTGCATCACTTATTAAAGAAACGATGATGTTTTGGCCTTTTATTGATAGCTGGGGTATTCATTTTTATTATGATGTACACTTGACCAAAGAGTGCGTGTTTTAAAATCTTAGCAAGTATGGGGATGCTTGGGTAATGATTGGTCATATAATTGAACATTTAGTTTGAAAAGATAGTATTACAGGTTTGCAGAGGATGCATGTGTTGGTTCATCACTTATGGCTCCAAAGAACAAGGGTGAAGGAGAAGGAAGTGTGACTTGTTAGGACACTTGTTGTGCAGAAAATATAACACAGAAGTTGAAGATTATGTTCATGATTTTGGAGGACCAAAAGCTCCTCAGTGGGGAGGAATGATTCAGGTGGCTACATAAATGCTCAGAATTCAGAAATGGCTTTGGAAAAGCTCCAAAATAAAATTCACTAGATTGAAGTGGAACTAGGGTCATATCGTAGTGCTCGTCATCCTGATTCCAACAATGTAAACATCACTCAAATCTGAATTCGTATGATCAAGATATCTGTGGTCAAAGTTTTGGTCAAACTAAGTCTAGTGGTAGCGACTAATGAGGCAACAATTTGGCATTTACTGGCGCACGTATTCATGTTGTTGGAACGATCAAATTTTTTGCTTCTTTAATTTTGACGGTAAACCCCAAAATCCGGTCAATTTTTTTTTATAACTTGTTTTATACGAAAAAAAAAAAAATATTAAAGAAACCCAAATATGTTTGGCAAGTGGTCAAGCCCCAGGACCCACAAAACACCATATACAATAAATAGGTCAACGACCCATCAATTAATGGCCGAGACATCCACAGTGTACGCGAGGCCGGCGGGACTTGACCCTGTGCCAACTAGGGGCTGGCCCGCCACACGCGGTGGCCCCATAACACACCACTCCAACCAACCATGCTCCAAACTAACCACCACTTAAATAATATGCCAAAATTACAACGCACCATTTTAAAAACACTGCCAGCAATAGAGGGGAGGCCCACGGGTTTGACCTCGAGACCTTCGCCCCCCAATTTTATCTGCCAAATTGTTACACCAAGTGGTGAGACTTGGTAATGTTTGCCACCTCCATAATATATAAGCTCAAGCTCTCATTCGCGCAGGCAACAGAGCGTCGAGGTAGCACAAGTTTCAGGATTGTGAGTGGAATCGCGCCAAAGTGAGGCACAAATTTTGAGGAAAATAATATTATAGGGGAATATTCCTTGGAATATTCCACATAATATTTCTTTTGCAGAATCTTGAGGAATCTAAAAGATTCCCTAGAGGGAAAAATTTCACAGTGACAGAATCATGCCAAGTTTATACTCAAACGAACTAGAATTTCGTAGGGAACGTGACAGTGTGGTACATTTCCTCATCTGAGCAGCAGAATTTCAGGTAGTCAATAGTGAGGAATCTTTGCAGAATCTTAAAGAATCTAAAAGATTCCCTTAGAGTTGATTTTTGACAGAGGAAGAATGATGTTAATTTTATAGTCAATTTTCTCATAATTTCACAATGTGATCAATTCCCTCATTTGAGCAGCATAATTCAGGTAGCCAGTAGCAAGGAATCTTTGGGGAATTTTTGAGATTCCTAAGGGTCCAGATTTTGACAGTGTCAGAAAGGGGTCTAGCTTACAGTCGTTCGACATGATTTCTTGCCATAAATTCGATGATGATGTTGTTTCTACAGTAGAGCTTTGCAATTTTAGGCCATCCCCGAAAGTGGAGGTATATGATGTAGTGATGCCACGTCTTTCTTTTGATTTGCTGAGATGATAATTTTTTTGTTGAGATCCTTGTTATCATTATGTTGAATTATACTTGTATGCCACTCCATGTGATAATTTAATATATTTTCATGATAAAGGTGGGCCCACATGAGCGAGATTTCCTATAGGAAAACATCTCGGGAAGAGACATGCCACTCTTATTGAGGGAGTTTATCCTTGTAATGACAAAGAATATCCCATGTACATCATGATCATCTTGCAACATTTAATGAAGCGACCTCCCCACTCTTGACACCGGGCCTGGAGATGTAACCCACATTGGGTGAACTCCGTCATCAAATTGTCTTGTCTTTGATCACATGGTTGTTTTTATTTCCGCTTCTTTCTTTTGTTTTATGTTAGTTGGTTACATGCTCTTTTAAATTGCAATTCTGTATGCATCCATGAAGTAAAATATATGGATGATGAAATCTACAACAAAGTAACATAAATTTAGAATAAAATCATCTATAAATTCTTTTTATGCTTATAGATATTATCCATTTTTAAACACAATTCTTCATAGTTGTAATTTTGATGAGCAAGCAGAAAAATCTTGCATAAAATGGTTCAAAGAATGAATTGACTCAGTTGGTAATGCTTTGAACTTTCTTTGAATTCGTCCTTGGAAAGTAAGAGTAAATAATCTGCAAGGTTCATTGTCATTGGAAATTCCAAAAGATGTCCATTTAATAATGAAATGACTAAGATGATCAATATTAGAAATTGTACTCTCACCATTAAATCTTAATTTTAAAAAAGAGTCTAATGTATTTTTGGAAATGCTTCCAGTAGGTCTAGATGAACTAAAAACATGTTCCAAAAAATAGATATAAAGAGGAGCGATGATTAGTTAAAACAATTAAAATAAGACTCCAGAAAGATAGCTTGTTAGTCGGTCATCCTTGTCACACCATTTTGTTGATAGGCATAAATGTCCCCCCAAATATTGGCAAGATGGAGATATGATGGAATAGTGCTCCACCTACAACCAAGCGACTACCACTTGATAAAGGCCCTAATTAGTCTTTTATCCGTTTGGTGTAGTGATGTCCATTGGTGTATGCCTCAGTTTCCTCTACCTAAACCTATCCTAAATATACATATTTATAGTAGCCTTCAATTGTCAATGTTTGAAAAGACTTCCCCACTTGTAATTACCTGAAACAATTAATCTTTGAGTTGACTAGAATGTGGGCTTAGCCAAGCCAGTAGAAACGTTTACTCCTCATAAGGATACTTTCATTTTGAAAACAAAAGAAACTTTTTAAAACCTAAATGCAACCTAGTTTAATGTGTATAAAAGAAAAAGAAACATTATATCCTAATTCTAAAGATAAATTTGATATAAGAAAATAATTTCTTATATCAAATGGAATATTTTAAAACGTGGAGTTAACATGATGTTTTAAAATTAATATCAAGTTATAGAAATAGTTCATATAGCTTACATTGATTAATTTATCTCATGTCCTATTTGGAGAATTAATATAACATGAAAGTAAGATAAAAAGTTATCAAATTAAGGAAATAGTTTTCATAATTAGACAATTATTAAATCCAATAGACATTAGAAAAAATCCAAGCAAATAGTTATTGGATCTTCACTAACATCTATGATCATGTGAGATACAATACAAATTTAATCAGTCATGATAGGTAGTTGATCATGACTCTACATATGAACAAAAGCTTTCATAAAATGCTAATAATGTATAACTATACAAACTCATAAGCAAATCGAGAATAAAATTTACAAATATTGAAAGTATATCTTTATATTCAAATCAATAATAGTACCCAAATCTAAAAACAATCCATAAACACTGGAGTCTCTTGATTTTCCCTTTCCACTTATAGAAAATCCTCCAAACAATCTTTCTTAGACTTTAGACTCTATCCAGAAATATGTAATGTACCTCATTATTCCCATTATATATATATTTTTTAATTTATTCCTTTTAACATTAATAACTATTCTTTTCTTTTACACTCACAAAGAAAAATCTAGTTCCTTAGTAGCATTATACATTGTATACTCCCTTCCTTATCTCAGAATAACTAATTGTGAATGTTACTTGGATGTCTATTATTCAAATAATAAAATCGTATATATTGGAATAAGAATCTAGTTCTCTTATGAATTAAGAGTGAGGTTCATCCATGGTATTGACCATATATGGATAATAGCTCAACGACCACAATTCGTCAACTCTTTGGTAACTTATAAAACCCTAAGATTTAACTTTATGGGAAATTACATATTTAGAGTTTTACAATTTTTAAACCACGAGTTACAGTTCCGTTCAATGCTTTAAAGGAATTCTCTTTTTATCTCAAGTTTAGAATGATATGTAGGTGTTACTCCTTTAGTTTATGAGTATTTATTTGCGGTTTTGCGTCACATTCTATATGGGCTTTTCTAGCGAGATATGGTGGTAGGGGTTTAATCAATATAAATCTTACTTGAATAAGTATCACAATATCTATTTTTACACTTGATTTATTTCCACTGTAAAGTATAATTCATATTTTACTTCTCTGTAGAGTTATTTAATCTCTTTGGTTTTATGTTATAGGTAGTGTTTAAATTTTCTTCATTGCCTATCGTTATTTCCATTTATATAGCGTTTCAGTAGCCGCGTTATACAAGATATTTCCACAGGGGTCTAACAAATACATACATATATATATTCTCAATTTCGATTGTTTTTTTATTTTTATTTTTATTTTGAAATTAAAAAGCGCCTCATGCCTATACTAATTTTTGTTGAATGCAGAGTTTGAATCCTACTCAAGATAATTATTAGGCAACCTTTATTTTACATCTTTTGTACCATTATTTTTATTTCCTTCTTAACTCTTTTGTACCTTTATGTTAACTTTTATTTGTTTCCTTATATATCTATAGGTAATTTTTCTAGTAAACATGTCAGAATTCTTTTCCTTCGATGTTTCTAAACTTGGATTACTTCAACAACTTATAGGACATTCAGTTACCTTTACCAGGTCGGATGCTCTTGTACCCTTTGGTTATTATCTACTTGTACATGGTTCCTATGTTTATGGCTCAAGTACCAGACATATGTTCCTTTCATTTTATATAAATCTTAAGTATATTTATTGGTTTACACTTCCATCCCGAAAGATTGTAAACTTCAAGCCTCTGTTCTTGCCTATGTAATCCTAATTATGATTTTTCCCTGAGTGTATTCTTAACTGAATGTAACAAGGCCAATCATATTGACCCAGATTGCTACATAGCAGTTTTCCATTTTAATAACATTATCATTGAATTATGTATACATTTTCAGTTGAAGAAACAAATCTCCATATGTTTTTATATAATTTTGTCAGTTATTACTTGATTGCAATACTTTTGATTCTTGTGATATGTTTAGTTGTTTTATCTACATATTCAGTACTTCATTGTATTTATTTAGAATATCAGGTTATAATCATTCCTTCAAAGTTTGAAATAATCTGTCTTGAAATGACTATCTTTGTTATGTAATATCTTTCCTTCAATTCTAACATTGCATATGCAAAATATTTCTGCATGTTTATATATATATATATATATATACACACACACACACTCCTACTTGCTTTAAGATTCTTTCATTATAAAAGAAAGAACTTAGTCTATAATTAAATTCCTTTATTTCGTATTTAATCCTTCCTTACTCAAATTTTCCATTCTAGACTACAATCATTTGAATCTCTTTTGCTCTCTAATAATTCTAAAATATAAATATGAAAAGTCTTGTAATATTAGCTATACAATCTTAGTACTTATATCAACATCAAATAACATAATTCTTTTGCAACTATAAACAAATTCACATCAATTTTATTGATTTCTCTTTTTTTACTTCCTCATAGCCTTCTAGCATTAATAAAACAAAGACTAATTGTTATGAATTATTATTTTCATCATAATTTTAAAATTCCATCTCTAAAACAAACTGTACAAAATTATAAACAAAAACATAACTATTTATGTTACTTTTCTGAGAAAGATAGTAGGTAAAGGACACTGACTTGAAATGATTATCTAGAAAATGCTACAATAGTTCATCAGCTCCTCCTAGCCTATGACACCTGTCCACAGTGTCCCGCCGAGCACTATTTGTTTACCAAGTCAATTTTTTCTCACTGTCTTTTCCTTGTCTTTGCACCCAATTGGATCTGCATGCTCTCTTCTTTTTCTATCAAGTTCCCTAAAATGGATTATCCCTGCTAACATTTGTTGGTAGTTGGTAACTAGCTCCACCTCACCCCATAGGTGGTAGGTAGTACTAGCTCATTTATGAGCTCCATTTCCCAACTTTCTAAGACAACTTCTTGTCTTTTATGGGATATAATGATCAATCACTCCCATGATCATTTATAATTTAATCATTTAGATTAAATTCTTGGGACTTAATTGTGGTAATCAATAGAAACAATTTAACTTGCATATATAACTCTTTCAACCAGGTGCAACTAAAACATCATTTTAAATATTTATTTTATTGACAACATCAAAAACACAATATTTGCATTCACTCTTTTATCAATTTATTACATTTACTAAATATTTTTCAAACAATTCTTCTAAAGTAAGAATATACTCAGACTCAATCATTTATACAAATTCAAAAAAAAGAAATCAAGTCAAGTGTTATCACATCCTTCCCCTCTTGAATTTGACACCATCCTAGTGTCTATTGATAGCCACTGGAGTTCATTCCACCTTGCTAATATATAGAGGGATATATGCTTCTTTAAAATCATTCTTCAACTCCCAAGTTTCCTCTTCTAGGGTGAAATGTTTCCATTGAACTTTCACTTGAGCTACGTCTCTATTCTGGAGTGTGGCTACCCTCCCGTCTAGAATACATAGTGGTTCAGATAGGAACTCTACCTCTGGTTCCACCTGTACAACATTCCAATCAATTATATGAGTTGGATCGTGTACATATTTCTTTGAAAAAGATACATGAAATACATTATGAACTTTTATGTTTGCTGGAAGGGCGAGCTAATAAGCAATAGGTCCAATTCTGGCTAAAACTTCGAAAGGTCCATAGTATCTAGGTGATAACTTGGCACAATTGCCAAATATAAATGTTCTTTTCTTTGGTTTAAATTTTAAGTATACATGATCTTCCACATTGAATTGCTTTTGAATTATTTTCAATTATTCAAAACTTTTCTATTGTTCTTGGGCTATTTTCAAATTCTATTTGACTTGTTTAACCACTTCTTCCATCTCCTCTAACATATCTGGTCCTAATACTAAATGATATTTAGGATGGTCCCAACTTAGAGGAACTTTGCATCTTCTACAATATAATAACTCAAAGGGGCTCATCTTCCAAGAAGTTTGATATCCATTGTTATAGGAAAGCTCAACTAAGTCGAGATAGTTTTCCGACTTAGTTGGCTTGTCCATAACAAAAATTCTTAACATATATTCTAAAGTATGATTAGTTATTTATGTTTGACCATTGGTTTGAGGATGATAGGTTGTGCTAAATTTTAACTTTTTCCCCATACCTTCAAATAATCCCTTCTAGAATAATTCCTTTAATGTGTATGATTTCAAAATTGTATTCACTAAGTAATTCCAACCATCTAGCTTACCTAACATTCAGATTTGGCTAGCTGAAATAATGGAGATATGATTTAATTTTCTACTCAAGGCATCAACAATTTTTTTTTCTTTTCCTTTAATGTGTGTGATTTCAAAATTGTATTCACTAAGTAATTCCAACCATCTAGCTTACCTAACATTCAAATTTGGCTAGTAACAGACGTCAAGTTCCCTCCAGGAATTGCATAGTTTTCGCTGCCAGTCACTAAGTAGCCAACTACCAGTTCCCTCTAGAATTGTGCAGTTTTGGCTGCCAATGACCCCAACAGCCAACTGCTTATTCCCTTTGAGAATTGCATAGTTTTGGCTGCCAGTGACCCCAGCAGCCAACTGCCAGTTCCCTATGGGAATTGCACAATTTTGGCTGCCAGTCTCCTGGGCAGTTCCTCCCAAAAACTGCGCAATTTCTGCCTACTGACCCTTCATGCAGCCCAACCCGTTCCTCTAGAAAATTGTACAAATCTGGCTGTCCAACCCCCGCTGCCCATTCGTTTTGCAAAATGCGTAGAGAATTCCTGTCTTGCCTTACTGCAGCTCAGACTGTCCATCCCAAAATTTGCGCAATTTTGCCTCCCAGCCAAGCCAAACCTCATAGGAAGTCACTGTTGACTCAGATCACCTGCCTTCATCACTCAGTGACTCTTGCATAGTTTTGATCAGCAGTGCCCGGAGACATCATCTTGCTTCACGACCTTGCCACTGCTCTTGGTCACCTGCATCCGAAATGATCATGTGCCATGGTAGACTAGGAGGTTTTGGATTTGATGTTGTCTCATCAGGAGTGATTGTAGGTATAGGTACACCAACAAACATGGCAGGACGACGAATGGGATGAATGAAGGGAGCACATGCAAAAGAACAGGTTCACCAACGGATGAACAAATGAAGAATGTGAAGTAGACGAACGCAACCAACATGCACTTTCGTGGGTTCACCAACGGATGAACAAATGAAGAATGTGAAGTAGACGAACGCAACCAACATGCACTTTCGTGAATAGATGAGCCTGTCAAGCCTTCCAGCATGCAAGCAAGGAACAACATGCTAAAGCTTCATCAAGCAAACCAAGGACCATCGAAGACTCCATGCACTTCACCATGCGGAGGTGAAGCTATGATACACCATGAAGACATCCATCACATAGCAGCACTGTAGCTCGACCTGCACTCCAGTAGCAACATGAATGTATCAGCACTGTCACGTCAAGTCATGTCGAGTCATGTCGCCCACATCTCCACTATGGGAAATCAATGTGATGTAACGTGGAATTCCAAGAGACCCACTTGTTGAACAAAGAGTCATTTAAGTCAAAACATCATGGTAGCCAAACAATCATGAGGGTTGTTGAACAACCACAAGGGTCTGTTTCACCCTTGGCTATAAATACCCACTCATTTGTACATTGAAAGGAATTTTTCACCTCAACTCCTCCCACATAGCCAAGAGAGTCTGTAATATTTTCTTTGAGGAGTAAGTAGTGGCTCCAACGCCCCACACTCGGGGTTAGTGATGTATGGTGTAACAATGTGTCTTGGAACTTTCGCTTAATTTCGAAGCCTGCTAACAGGCCAACACATTTTCACACATGTATTGTATCTGTTGTAAGACTGATCTTTAACACTTGTAATGCATGTTTCTTTAACTTGTGTTCTACATCTGAACTATTTCATTTGTTGTAATGCATAATATATTTATGGAAATGTGTTGTATATGCTGTTAAGGTTGTCTCGCCCGTGTAAATTGCTCTCCTGGACATCAGACGGACCTTTCACATGAAGCTTGTTGTAACAACCATTGCACTCATTCGAACTAATCCATTGAGTGTTGTATATGTTACCTTACCTTGTACATTGTGACTACCGTATCCTTGTGGATTTCTCCTCTGGAAGCTTTGCACGTCCTGTTGTGTTGTGTGTTCCCAGCATTGTTCGAACTACTCCCAATGAACCTAGAACTCACTCTTACCCTCTCCCTCAATAGTGAAAGAACCATTGACACAAGTGACAATTACACTCACCAGGCATGCCCACCTCACTTCTTAAAGACAAAGCAAACCACTCTCCTATGCTTACAAGCAAGAGTTAAGGCAAATCTTTAAGATAATGGAAACCGGGCCATTGTTCGGATGGGAATTCTACACCAAATGGTGTGAGGTCTAGTTGGGACTTCATACCGGTGAGATCCCTAATGTTGGTGGTTCTAGCATCGTCAACATTTTGGTGCTAGAAGGAGGGCCAGATGACAAGCTGAGTCCTCACATCTATTTTGAATCTCTACATATCGATCATGACTAACTATCGAGTTTCTCTTCCAGAGTGTATGTATTATGGAAAAGATTTCATAAAATATTTGATGGTGGAGGCTACATAGCCTTGGTTAGGCACACGGTCGGCATTGTAGGTTCATGAGAAAGCCATGGATTCTTTGAAGAATACATGAGTTGCACATTGTTCGTCTACACGCTTCGAGGGCACCACATGCACTAGTGTGCTACGCTGCCAGAAAAATCTGTTCATTCTCTTTCTCATCTGGTCATAGAGATAGACCGTACTTTTAATCACTTTAATTGGAAAGCACTTGATCAAGAAATTCTGAAATTACGAAAAGCACCCGATGAATCCGTTGATCAGGTTTACACACGTTTTTGTAATCTTGCATACCAATTCCCTAAAGATGAAATTGATTGGGAATTTCTTTATGGAAGGCTTGAGTATCTTCTTCACATATTTGAACCCCTCTCAACACACTTGGTGATGGAGCTACACAATCAAAGGCAGGCACAATCTCTGTCACAAGTGATTTTCCACCTTCACCTCATCAAACAAGTCCACCACCGCGGAGTGATGTGGGAGATCTTGCACATGTCTCTGTTGAACTGTCACACTCTCCCACCCCACCTGCTCTTGAGATTTACGCAGATTTGGCTTGCAAGCATGTTGGTTGTCATGCAAACTTTTTCCCTTGACCTTCGTCCTCGCATTCTGTTGATCCTCCGGATTGTACTATCTTGTGTTTCCCATTCCTGACTCCTCACCTATTGTTAACGAGGATCAAGATGTTGATGGAGTTGGTGTTTGTTGGCTTGATGGGCCCTGACCCAAGTTCAACATTAATTAGCCAAGCAAATACCTACACTACTAGCCCTTTTGGCATCAATCCACGGAGCTCAGACTGAAGACTCACTCGAAGCAGTATGGGGGGATGCAGGAACCAAGTTTCTGCACCCTGAGATAGTTGTGATGTTGTTTTATACCCTAACCCTTCCTTTGTGCAAACCGATGATCCTTTTAGGGCTTATCAATGCACTTTTCTTATTCGGCTTCAAGACCTTCGCGAAGGTCTACGATTGCCCTTCGTGGACCCTAAATTTGCAATTTAGACACTTACGTGCCTATGTAATTACTCTTACTTTGGTGTCTACCAAGATCAACTTAAATATTGGTTAATTTCTAGATGCATTATGATTATCTTCGCGTAAACATATATTCTTATTTGCGCTCATAAGACAAAGTAAAATATATAGACCCGCGTATCAATACAACATTAAATCATAAACCTAGTATTCAAAATAACATAATCACATACATTTATAACAAAAGTAAAATAGCTCATACACGGGTATTTCTAGAATAATTCTCTTTATTGATGGTTCAGATCTCCAGTACAGACTCTAACTTCCCTGCGCACACAACTGCAGGGGTCCGCTCACTTAGTTGCAGAGCCTCTTCCTACGCTAAGAATCTTTGATCTTAGCTCTCATAGAGCCATTACATCAATCAATTACTCAAAAACTTCCTAAGAATTGAATTTCCTTAGACTCTTCTAAGACTCCCTTTTTATACATTCCCATGGTTCGTGGACCAAGGGTGGATCTCACCAAGCCAACACAAGCTTCTTAAACTAAGGGTGGAAATCCTTTTTGACTATATACATCTTCGCACCCCACGCCTACAAAATGTAGAGACTTTACATTCTTTATACAAAACTTGGACCTTTAATCCCAAGATTGACCCTAGGGCACTCGTTCCCAATGGGCCCCCAACACAAACATGAGGGGAATTTTGAGGTCTAAAATGGGCCTCCTAATTAAATTATAAAATAATAGTGGAAATAATAAAATAAGATTATCTTATATCGTCAAATTTTAGAGAGAAAAAAGAAAAAACTATTTTTTCAACTCGTATTTTCGACTTATCTCCCTATGGGTTTACTCAATTTTCGAGCGGAAACACTCATTGGATGCAAAATTTGATTCCTCATCCAAGGGGTACCCATGTTGCATACGTTTGATGGATCCTACTACATGAAAAATCAGAAATATATGAAAAACATGATTGTAATCATGTTTTTCATGTATTTCTCATTTTTTGTGTAGTAGGGTCCATCAAATGTATGCAACATGGGTACTCCTTGGATGAGGAATTAAATTTTGCATCCAACAAGTACTCCCACTCGAAATTTGAGTAAAAATTTAGGGAGATAAGTTAAAAAAACGAGTTGATAAAGTAGTTTCATTATTTTATTATTTTATTTTTTATTTTTATCTTTTTACTCCAAAAATGGTGAATGATCCCCCATGGTTGACATCATCATCTTGAATCCTATTGGTTCTTATAAGGTTTATTTTGGTTGTACATTTTTCTTAGAAGGCCCAATTTAGACCTCAAAAGTCCACTAATGTCTGGTGACTCACCTCGAGTCACTCAGCCGGTGCGGATATATTGTCATGAAGACCTCCTAGCTCCACCTGTATGACTGCAACCTCACTGTACATTGTGTCGCCGCCTACTTAGCCTGATCAACTAGCTCCTTTGTCACTGGTTCTGCGTTATCTGCTATATTTTTTGCTATGACGCCTACAGATTGGCCAATTTCCCTTTAATGGAGGCAGTGAGTACATAGGCTTCCTCTAGCCAAGGCCCTAATCTGACCTTCAGTACTGCCTCCTTGCATTGGGCTGCATCCACTTGTTCCTTTAGTGCCTTTGCTTCCTGTAGCTTTTCTAACCTCTGCATGATGGTGATGGTGCGTGTCATTGCTTTGACCTTGTTGTACTTCTGTTGCAGCTCCTGTGCCTCAGTTTATAGCCTTTGTAGGTTGGGATCTTCCTACAGACTCATAACTACTTCGAGCGCCTATTCAAAGATTGCATTGCAATCAATTACTGTGGCATCGAAAGTTGCAAAAACATCTTTGACAGTGGTCTCGCACTGCTCTTTGACTTCTGGTGGAGTCAAAGGCTAGGGCCTCAACTCAAGTTCGGTGATCTTAAGGTTCAGTTCAAACTGAACTTTAGCCAGCTCTATTCGTGCGTCACATACACCTGCAGCAAGCTTCTGGATTCTTGTGTCAACTGGTGCGTCTTCTGGTTTGTTAAACTCTGGAGTAGTCTGACATGTACAGTGGTTGTGCGCTCATTCTTCTCTATGATCTTCTTAAGAATATCAATCACGAATGTCTTTTCTACGAACATCTGGGCATTGTTCACTTTCTGTTAACTAATAACATTCAAGGCGCACTGTTCTCAAGCCTGTATTTCCACGATCACACCATCCAACAGGGTGTGAAGGGCTTCACTTGGAAGCGTGGCCAAGTTTAACCTGACTTTCTTGATGGCGCTGACAGTGGCCCTATTAGCCTATGTTTATATGGTCAATGCGCCATCCAATAGCGCGACAACCCAGGGATCCATTGAACGGACCATCTTTGCTGCATCTAAGGTTCTAGGTGCCAAATTGCTTGATGTCGCGTTGCCCCGCCCTACATTGGTCTGCACCTGAGTAGCCTGGATCTGTAGCTCAAGCAAACCCATTTGAATGGAGACCAAGGCCTATTTCTGTTGCTGCTCAAACTGCTGTAGCAGTTCCATGGTCGCATCCCACATTGTATCGTTGATATCATTCAAATCACCCTCTATCAAGGTGATTGGTTCAAGGGATGATTTTCTAGCCTTGGACTTCTTCCGCATCCCTACTTTCTCCTACTCCCTTGTGCGCTTAACTCAGAATGGAGTAGTCTCCAAGTCTAGTCCTCCCTGCTCTGAGCGCTGCTCCTCCTCATCTGTATGTGGAGAAGGTGACTTTTGATTCCTATCAGAGTCACGCTCTTCATCTTCCCCCTCCCCTTTTGCCTGCTTTTTGGTTGCGCTCTTTGCTTCGGCCTTGTCCTCAGCTTCCTTCCTTTGTCTTTCAGCCAACTGCTCCATCTTTAATCTAGCCTCTTCCTTCTTCTGCTTCGTGGTAGACTTACTAGACCCAATTGATAAGTCTGAGGCCATGCGCCATTCTGCAGGCCAACTCTCAAGAATCGCGATGATTGCATCATCCGTCTCCAGGTATGGAAGATCATACCATTTTTGTGCGGGGTCCTTCCGTGCTCTGATGGAAACGCAGTGGAAGTTCACCTTGAACTCCACATATTCATACAACTGCTCAAAGATAGTTGGTGAGAGCCATGGATTACAGTTGATTGCAGCACGGATGCTTGATTCCATGAGAATCTAGAATATCTTTCTATCCTTGACCCTTTGGGGGTCCTTCGTGGCCTAGAGCGAAGAAAAATTCACTGCTTATGGCAGCTCCGGTGCAATTGGAGGAAACTAAATGTCCTTCAGGGAGTCCTATGCAACTATTACAATCGACAACAACATCCATGAATAATGGAAGGTCTTGCTTTGGTCTTGTGCTTCTCTGCAGTTCGCGAGGAAATCACTGCGGAGGTAGCTCACCTAGTTAAATTGTACGCGCTCTGCACACTGGGCCACTAAAGATACCACCGATGCCAACACTTCATCTGCACGACACTTCCTCATGATTTCCCTCACTAGGATCTGGGTAGCTACTTTAATAGCAGGGTTGGTTATGCTGGAGATGGAGTAGCCATGTGGCTTCTTGGCAAGCTTGAACTTGTCCTTCATTCATTTGGCGAGGTCGCGCTCACCTGTCTTTCCACCAAATTCCAGGGTTAGATTCAAGCCTGAATGTGGGAGCAAGGTGATCCTGTGGATCAACATGTCAGTGATTGGTATTGTATCTCCTAAACACAAGCACCCATTGTGCACCAATCATAACAGTTTCTTGATCACTATCAAGGTTATGGGCACGCGGTTGTAATGCGGTACCCATAGCAGGTTCTATAGTCCTACCTTATCCACCCCTTTTATCTACTGTCTTGGCTCCAGCACGGTCACACTAGAGTCTTTATAGAAGACGCGGTGCATGAATGTATCAGTCACCAAGTGGGGAAAATGCTTTGTATCTGCCAAATCCCAATCTTCTAGCTTCAAATGGGGGACGTGCGCCAAGCGCGATCCTATGAATGTAATTTTTTTTGGCAACAACAGGGTGAAAAGTGTGATTTTGTTCTCATCGATGTCCTTTGGTATCTTCGCCTTGCCTCGACGTGGAGGGACATATGATGGTAGCTTGGAGATAGGGTTTTCCCCCTCAACATCAATGTCTTTTGCCCCCATGTCAATGTCTTCCATGCCCACACCGACATCTTCTATGTCTTCATCAAGTTCCAGGTCTACTACCTTGCCCTTTCCTATGCAGTAGACTTTTCTTTCTTCTAGTGTTCCCTTAGCAACTCACACACCAGCTGTGTTTCTTTATGCTTATCCTTCTTCATCTTGGTACCCTCTTTGGGTAGCGTAGGCCTCGGCCTGGGCAAACTCGGCAATTTTGGTACTTCTGCAGGGAGTTGCTACCTTCGTGGTATCTCCCTCAGCTGCCATCGCTTCTCCAACACTTGCAGTCTCCATGGGTGCCGACATAATGCTAGTTAAAAGCTCCTGAGTTTCCTTCGACAATTTCTCAAACACTGAACTCACTACCAAATCCTCGAAATAGTCAAGGTTCATGCACGCCTGATAGCTCAACACCTCAATTCTCAAAATGCCAAGTGTTTTTCATTAGTCAGCGATCTGTAATTTATAGGAAATTTCGAATTTGAATCCCACCATTCCCCCCAAAATATATTCATAAATGGTAGAGTGGTGGTAGATTTTCAAATATCTTGCTCTTAAAGTCTGACTTAATTTCTGCCCCACTGCTCCATTTAGTTGTTTTCCCACTGTCAAGTCATGAACAGTGACCATAACGATCACTTTCCTATTGGCTTGCGTGGTCTCTCCTTCAATAGTGCAGCTCCCCTCGTGCTTCTGCTGACACTGTAATAATCTTCCATTCCACGCAATACCCCAATCATGCATCTCTACAACCTGGTCAGTGTAGTTTATAGTCTCGTGCCTCCTTTTAGCTACCTGGAGCACTAAGATTGTGCTTCCTCCATATAGTCATCTGGCCAGATCTGCGGCGTATGGCTTCAATCGGCTACCATTCACCTTCCTTGGGAATGGCTCTCCATTCAAATTCACCAACTAAACTGCTCCACCATCAGTAATCTCCTTAATTACATAGGGCCCCAGTCAATGCATCCGAAATTTTCCTGGAAATTTATCAAACTTGCTGTCATATAATAGCACTAATTCATTTAGCTTGAAGGTGCATAGTTTGATGTGCCTATTGTGCCATGCCTTTTCACACTCCTTTTGGACTTGCTGATGGGATCCAAAAAAAAACCCATCTTCTTCCAGTTCTGCCAGCTATGCGAGAATTTCTTCCATGTTTCCGCGATCCACCATTCCTGTGAATACCACTATATGCAGACTAGGTACAATGTATTCCATTGGCATCACAACTTCAACGCCATAAAACAGCTTGAAAGGTGTTTGTCCAGTCAGCTTCTTACAAGTTTTTCCGTAAGATCATAGCACCACGGGTACACACACATCCCAGTCATTTCTTTGTGCATTGAAAACCTTCATCAGCGCACTCTCTAGTATCTTATTAAATGCTTCTACCATTCCATTAGCTTGCGGGTGATATGGCATACTCTTCTGGTAGTCAACATGAAATTCCTCCATCAATGCGCTAATCGTTTCATTAAGAAAATGTGTACCGCGATCGCTCATCAAACTTTTCGGAAAACCAAACCTCATCAACACGTACTAAAAGATGAATTTTGTTGTTGTTGTGCTTGTACAGTCCTTCACAGGTTGCGCCTCCACCCATATAATTAAATATTTAGTCGCGGTGATGATGTACTGCGCACCTGTCTTCTTTCCTAGAGGTTGAATTGGTCCTACAAAGTCAATCACCCACTTCTCAAATGGATGTAAGGGTATATGTGAATTCAGTGGAAGCTCATCCCTCCGTGATGGTCTACCAGTCCTTTGGCATGCATCACATACCCTATAATATGCTTTTGAATCCTTATGCGGTGTCAGCCACCACAACCCAGCGCGTAGAATCTTCTACGTTGTTTCTTTGCCCGCATAATATCCTCCCACAACTCCTCCATGAGCCTCAGCGAGGATGTTTTTTTGTTCAAATTATGGCACATAACGTCACAATATTTCTACTGATCCCATTTTATACAAGTTCCCTGCAAAGATAGAAAAGTCTGCCGTGCACACTGCCAGTTCCTTCTTTTGTTGGCTAGTATAACCTTCTGGAGCCGTTCCCGTTGTTAAGAAGTGCATCATATCTTCAAAGTGACTATTCGCGACACACACCACAAAGAGCTGTGCGTCAGGTATTCCTTCCTCCAAATTAGCAGGGCTCCTCTTCTGTTTCAATGCGTGACAGATGATTCTGTTTGACATTCAATTGTCCTAGTTTCACAATAACTTCAAAACCATATTCTTGAAACAACAAAATCCATCTGCGTATCCCCCCCCCCCCAAATAGGCTTGTTCACCAAGTACCTCAATGTAGAATGGTCTGTATACATCTTAAAGTGTCCACCTAGCAAGTAGTGCCTGAACTTTTGGAGCACGTATACCATGGCCAGACCTTCGTGCTCTCCTGTTGAATAATTCTTCTCAGCTTTAGATAGCTTCCTACTTGCGAACACTATAGGATGATCCAATTCTCCCTCACCGACCTATGTCAGTACTGCTCCCAGCGCAATACATGACGGGTCCACATGCACATGAAATTCCTTCTTCCAATTCGGGAAGACTAGGATTGGCGCGGTGACCATTTTCTCTTTTAGCACATCCAAGCTCCTCTGAAATTCCTCATTCCAGAGAATGTGGCATCCTTTTTCAACATTTTCTCCATTGGTGTGGTAATCTGGGTGTTACACAAAAATATCGTCACATTGAGTATTTGCAGTCGGTGTAGGCCTGTCATCACCTATACCAGCTTCCTAAGCAAGTCTTAAACCTCAGCTCTTCAAAACAAGCTTGAAAAAAGAGAGAAAGATATCAAAAAAGCAATATAACTCTGGTTCCGCACTTTCTCTTAGCTTTTCCTGCGGGCCCACACCTTTTGTTCAAGATATCTGCGTACTTATATGCTCTGTATGTAAAGGGGACGGTGCGTACCCCTGTAAAGGTCAAAAGGTGCAATTTTTATCTTAAAAAACTCATCTTGGGTTGATTCTAGAGTTTTCTAGAAGGATTTGTTACGTGGATTGTTCGCTCCAAGTGGTTCATGCATCCCATCATAAGAGGAACTAATCCCTTGTTGAGAGGAACTATCCCTTTGAAGGAGGACTCTATCCCTTTGAAGGAGGAGCTGGTAAGTGATCTCCATTGCACTATAAATTGAGGCATTGGGTCTGTGGCCAGGGAGATTAGAAGCTGAACTTTTGAGGGTAAATGCTAGTGAAATCAAGAC
>APFE031173219.1:6756-20166 GCA_000404065.3 Pinus taeda
AAATAAAGAAATAAGTTCATCGTTAAAGCTTTAGAGGTATTTAGCAAGAGTAAAAATCCTTTTTTATGAGTGAAAATCTATTTTTTATGGCATTTTAAGTGATTTAATTTTCCTTAAATAATTGTGATGTGTCACTTTTTATTCTCAAATAATAATTATTAATGTTTGTCCTTATTGTGGGATTTTTTATTGTGTTTTTCCTACACTGAACCTTTAATACTAATGTTCGTTGAGAAAAAATATGTATCCATTTTTGAGATATAGGTCAATAAGATTGTGCAAGGTTCAATTTACAAGATTATGTGAAGTTCAATCAAACTTGAATGCCTTGTGACATAGTTTTTATCCACAAAAATAGTTTCCTCTCTAGGCCCTCCATAAAAAATTTAATAAGTTACCTTGCCACTACTAACTGAATTATAATACATTTTTCACTATTTTGAAAAAAAATAAAAATTTAACGTTAAATGTGTGATTTTAGATGTCCACTGGGCGAAGAGAAGATGGTGGCAAGGTGTTCTATTAAGACACTTTTTGGTGAAAATGTCATTGGTTTGGAAATTATATGCAAAAAACTAGTCATTCTAAGGGTTGGTGTGGCATAGGCCAAGAGTGATCTCTAAGTGATATTGATGGCTTAAATGCCCTTGGGCCAGAGCAACTACTCAAACTACAAGTTAAGCGTGCCAATAATCTCTAGACTCAAATTACCTAGCAAACAAAAAATAATGTGTAATTACAATGTAAGGTGTTTCCCTCTGAGAAGAATTCCCCTAGATGCCACTCAGCACCTCTTTGCACCGTCAGATCTATTGTTAGACAATTAAGAGTTTTTCCACCATTAGATCCCAGTGTTTTAACTGTCAACTGAATCTTGATTTATGCAACCGTTCAAGGGAAAAGAAACCAAAAGATCCCTCTTGTTTTAACTTGGTTTGATGTGTTTTAAGTAGGGTTTAACCTTCGCAAAAGGCAAGTGAATGATTAACAATAATCATCACGAAGTAGAGCCAGGTACTAGATATAAAAAGTTCCTACATTTTCGTATTGGATCACAGTTAGTTTTCTTGTAATGCCTTCATATTGTTCATTTAAACAACAATTATGAGTGCAAACTATAAACATCAACATCAATTTAGAATTGATATAGATTATAGATTTTTAAGTTCTTAGCTTGATCACACAAACAGTAGCATGTAAAAATATTTTTTCGTGTTGAATGAAATTTCCCTTCTCTATCCACAGGCATCGACGGATCATAGTACAATGGACACATACATTCCTTACAGATTGGGAGGGTTAGCATTTGTAGTTTTTCAACTTTTAGGAATTGCAACAATCATCTTTCTAGTTGCTTGGCAAGTTTTAATTGTCCTTATACCAATCACAACAATTTCCCTTTGGTATCAAGTGAGTAACTCTGCTCCATGAAAACTTCAAAATCATTGTTGAATTTTCTTATTTTTAATTTTCCATGCATGTTTTCATAAGGTATTTGCTTCCCTTTTGACTAGTATAGTATATACTTATGAAGATCTCATGTATGAGTGCAAAAAAAGAAACCAAAGGGCTTGCTAAGAGGAACCCATAAAAAAATATTAAGTTAGATTTACTTACATAAAATTTACATCTTTGACTGGATAGTTTGGACTTCAAATGTAGAGACCAGATTTTGCAAACAAAACCTCTTAGCGAGTACCAATGTTCAACTGAGAAGTTTTGTGCTTTGTTGGCTTCTAGTATAACATGGCATGCTCCTTCTTTTCAAGTTATTCCTTCTTGGTCCCATTTTTTTGTGAATTGCTTTGCCAATTAACCAATTCAGTTGAAGAATGAGAATTAACAAAGGTAAACTCAACGTTAAAATGCAAATTTGGAATCCGCTTTGTCTTGTCCTTGAATTATTAATGTGCTAATGAGGCATCCCTCTAAGTGAAGTATTACTAATGTCAAATTCCCTCTTAAATTTTCTTATCAGCTACCTATGCATTGTCTGTCATTGGCACCTGAACAAAATTATTATATATAAGAAACTTGGCTAAATGTGAACCCACTATCATCCTTTTGAGATTAGACGGGCATGATTGCCTTCTCATAATATTTGTTATAAGCTTTGAATCTCCTATTCATTATAAAATTTGATTTCCCTACACAAAGGATCAAGTCATATCCCATTTAGTACTTCTCTCTAAGCAAGATATCTCATGAACAGGAAGGCAGGTAATATTTGTGAGATTTAAAGATGACACTAAATTGGAAGAATAGAAACTAAATTGTGTCAAAATAGAAACTAAATTGTTTCCTTTTGATGGTTATCGTATCTTAGAGCAAATAAACATGTACTATTACAAATTAAGTAATATTCTGGTAATAAATTGCAACTCCAATTTCTTAGAAAGAAAATGCAACTCAAGTTTCTTAGAAGTACGCAAGTATTAGTGAAACTATTTTGACATTACAACAAAGAAACTTTGGTAAAAGAGATGAAAAATACCAATATAACCACACATAATGCATCTAAATATTCTAAGTTTGCCAACTATCAACCATGTGTTTCCAACAATGTGATCTGCTTTGGTTCACAATCTCTTATAGCATACAAACTCCTTGAGTTTTACACGTTTCTAATGTTGCAACTTGTGTTTGTTTCATGTTATCTTGTCTTGGCTTAATAGTCATGATATGTCATAGCAGACATATGCTTATGTTCTTGCAGGTTACTAATGTTGTAGCTCTCTCTTTTGAGTACATGGATTTTTGTATTTTTTCTTATGGTCTCATGGCTTAATAACTTTTATAATAAATCTTGTGACGGTAAGATATATGATATGACTTTCGTCCTTCTTTCTATTCTTACAGGTTTCTAATGCTACAACTCTCTCTTTTGAGAACATGGATTTTTGTATTTTGTCTTATGGTCTCATGGCTTAATAACTTTTATTCAAAAGCTTGTGACAGTAAGATATATGATATGAATTCCATTGCAAAGTCTACATTTCATCTTGCAAGGCATTTACTAGTTGGAGTAAAGTAATTTTTTATCATGGAGAAGGTTGTTTTTTCAACCCTTGGTAGTGGACTTCCACGTTGAATAATGGAGAAATAAATTCCCAAACACAATAAATTTTGATAATAAAAAAAAAAGTTTCAATTAGTGATTGCTCATTGTTCATAATTAAAAAATCATAATTATCTGCCAAATAAAAGCTTTATTTTTGGATTCGAGTGAGAATCCATATACTTAACCCATGACAAGGATGTATCATGAAGTAATGATTTTAAGCTATCATTTTATATTTAATTAGTAATTGAATATGTGTTCATTAAAAAAAAATTTAATTAGTATACATGGGAGAGATAATTCTATTTATTTTTTGAAATATTATTTAACTATACAAAACTTCAAAATGTGAATGAAAATGTTTTAAATACCAACCTCAAATCCCTTTAAAAACATAACTCTCATTATTTGTTAAAATACTTTCATAAAAAATTTGAAAATAAACTAAGCAACATACTCACAGTCACCAAATAGATTATCCCACTACCTTATTTCTAATTTACATTAAAATTGAACTTCTATGGTATATGTTAAAAAAATACATATCTTTAAGAAATTATTTTCTAAACCCCGGCGGTATCACACGTTTGAAACTAAAAAACAAATCTGTAAAAGATGTCAGGAGATATCGCATTTCAAAGTAAATTTGAAATTGGTGTTATATTTCATTTCTCTAAATATTTATATGAAAAAAACACACATATTTACCCTAATTCTCACTCGTTCAAAATAAATCCCCAGACTTCCTTCGTTGCAAGTTCAAATTGGGTCAAGGTTTTTTCTATTTTAGCTTTTAAACATAAATTCAAATTCAAATTTAAATTTACCATAAACAAAGTATTAAATAAGTTAACGTAAAATCAAATGACTATAAATGCTAATAAGCTACCTAAAATTTAATCGGCAGATGTAATTGTACAGGGGACGCAAACTCTAACAAATATCTGAAAACAAGAATAACATATTTACCTTAAGACGTAGTCAAAAGTATGCAAGTTCAAATTGGTCGAGTCTTTTTCATTTATTTTAGATTTTAAATTTAAATTTGGGCAGTGATTTGGACTTTTTGCTCAATAGAAAATCATTGGATTTGCGGACCCTTACCATTCACAAGCCATCTCACTCTCTTACCCCCCACATCAACCCTACTTTTGTTGGTAACATCATTGTCCGACGGAAACAAAACCGTGGAAGTCGACATTTCAGAAGACGTCCTAGGCCTAATCCTCTTACCTCCCTAATAGACCGATTTTTGGTCGATGTGCCTATTGTTGACATCACCCCCTCACGGGCCCTTAGAGCACAGCTACCCAAGCAGGTGTCTCCATGACTTTCATTATGTCATTAAACATACAGGGTTTGGTGGCTACCCCAAAATATCGGGCCCTCAAGAGTCTCTTCTCCTCTCTTCACCCTTATATCATTCTTCTGCAAGAATCCATGCACTCTGTTCCACAGGCTGTAACAGTATTTCAAGAAAATGCTCTCAGAATGGCATATATCTGCTACTGCGGTTGTGGGTCTCTCTGGTGGTTTAATGGCAATTTGGGACCCTAGATGGTTCATTTTTCCAACATACAGATGTTTCGTGGGCATCCTCCTTGAAGGACATGTCCGAGGAATGGGCAGTTGCATTCATATTTTAAACGCCTATGCTCCTTACAAAGATGGGACTATTTTATGGAATCGTTTGTTTTCTTCTTGTATAAGGGAGTTGGCCTCCCTTATCATTGCTGGTGATCTAAACTGTACCTTTGCTTTGGAAGAAGTTTGGGGACGGTCCAAAAGGATTGAACCCCTGGAAGGGATGTTTTGTGATGCTCTTCTAGCACACAACTTTGTGGACATTTTCCTGGAGGAAATGGATCCCACTTGGGACAATGGATATGCTGGCGAGGCATATGTCGCCAAGAGACTGGATCGTTTTTTAATGCATGAACAGTTGATTGCTCACTTTGGAGATGTGCAAACAAAAATCATTAGCAATTTCTTATCATATCACAGACCTATTACACTTGTTTGGAAGAAGTCGATGGTGCGCCTGGGTATGCCATTTAAATTCAACAGAACATGATTGGATGATCTGGAATTTAACACTCTAGTGAGAGATACATGGCATCGCAAGGCGGATATTTAATCCTCCCCTATGGATCATATATTAGACAAATTAGAGACTCTTTGCAGGGAAGTGAAAAACTGGCAGAAGAGAAAAAAATCAATCCATAAAAAAAGAGATTAAAGACATTCAATGTGAGTTGAACCTCCTCCTCCTGTTGATGGCCACAAACAATCTTCTAGATGCTACCCTCTCACACATTTTGGAGTTGGAATTAAATAGGAAATAGCTCTTAGACTTTGAAGAAGCCACTTGACGCCTTAAGAGCTGGGCTATCTAGATTAAAGAGGGAAACAAAAACACAAAAATTTTCCATTGTTATGCAAACCATAGACGTAAGAAAAATTCTATGTGGGGGATTTAAGATGTTGAGGGAAATCATATCTAGTCAGAGGAGGAAATCTCTAAAGTTGCGACCACACATTTCAAAGCGGCATATGAGCGCATTGATGTCGAAGATCTCATATGGGGGATTGAGCACTACCTAACTATGTTTGATCAAGAATCAAATGAAGCACTATACAAAAGCATCACTGAGGAGGAATTACTCAGTTTCCTTAAATCATTCAAGGGCGATAAGAGTCTGGGACCAGATGGGTGGACCGTGGAGTTGATCGTACATTTCTTTGATCTTTTAAAAAAATAACTTTTGCAAATGGTGGAGGAATCTAGACTTATTGGGAATGTACACTATCGCATAAAATATAATTATATTTCCCTTATCCTGAAGCGATATCCTCCTACCTGTTTTGAGGACTACAGACCAATTTCGTTGTGCAACCTTATCTACAAAGTTATCTCAAAAACCATTGTCGGGCGTCTGCAAAGTACTCTTTCGCTCCATATATCACCTGAACAACATGGGTTTCTACAGGGCAGACAAATACATGATGTCGCTGCAAATGCACAAGAATGCTTGCATTCGATACATACAAAAAATTTAAATGCTTCCATCCTACAAGTTGATCTGAAGAAGGCTTTCGACTGCCTTGATTGGGGTTACCTCACGCTGGTCCTATTCAAAATAGGCCTACATCTCCAATGTGTGGAATGGATTATGGTGTGCATGATAAATGTTGATTATTTTGTGATCATTAATGGACGCCCCACAAATTTCTTCCGAGCAGGGCGTGGTCTGAGACAAGGCTGCTCTTTGTCACTGTTGTTATTTATCCTGGTTATGGACGGTTTGAGCCTGCATATTTCAAAAGTGGTGGAACAAGATCATTTCCAGGCTCTGAAGATGGGTTGCAACATGAACATATCACATGGTTTTTTTGTCAATGATGTGCTCCTTATGGGTATGTTGAATCGTTTTTCATGGTTATGCCTTTTCCATATTTTCAAGAAATTTGCAATTGCTATTGGTCTGTATATGAATGCTCACAAATCTATTATTTATCATGGGAAATGTGATTTGGACATCATTGCACATATAAAAAATATGTTTGGAATTGAAGATGAGTTGATGGGTCATGGCATGAAGTACTTGGGATACCATATCAAACCCTGCAAATATAAGAATGTCGATTGGCTATGGCTTATAGATAGTTTTTTCAAGAATATCTCTGGGTGGGAATATAGGAATCTATCCCTGGGGGGGCCTGTCATCCTTACACAAGCAGTTCTTAATCAACTAGGGGTATATTCGGCCCATCTTAATCATATTCCTGCTACCATCATTCACTCACTTAACCGTGTTATGGCTAATTCTATTTTGGGGGTTAGTCATGAACATAAGAAATTTCACTTGTCTAAATTATCCAAGATCACTCTGCCAAAGGTCATGCGGGGATGGGGAGTTCTTGACCTCCATCATTTTGGATGGCCATTATTAATCAAGTCACTATAGAAAGGCATTTTTGGGATGGGAACATGGAGTCTAGTCATCAGACAAAAATATGTAAAGAGTCTTGATTTTATATACTAGTTCCGAAGAGGTTCCATTGGGGTATCAAATGTATCGGCTATCTGGCTCAGCTTCAAAAAAGTCACAAAGATCTTCCTACAACACTTGGCTTGGAACATTGTCTCTGGCCGCAGCGTTCTCATTGGCATTGACCACATTCTAGGTGTTGGCAATATGGATATGATCTCAGAGCAGCTCTTAAATTCTCTTAATGGAAGAGGCATATACTTCTAGTGTCAAGCCATTTCACTATGGAGGGGTCCATACCTAGTCTGGAAGAACGCGCGGGAATTGGTCTATCTGGGCATTGGGTCTTGGAATGGGACCGCATTGTTGCTGCAATGAAACAACTCGGGATTTGTCGTGCTGGAAATCATGATAAATTAATCTGGTCAGTGAAGATGAAGAATGATAACATCAAAGTTGCAGATATATACCTCTCTCTCGGTTACGAGGATACACAACTGACCGAGAAACATTTTTATTTGCTTTTTGGAAACTAATATCCCAAACAAAATCATTCTATTTACCTAGTTGGTTTTCCATAATAAAAATCTTACTTGGGAAAACTTGCAAAAGCGACAACGGAAAGGACCTGGCATGTGTCCTATCTGCAAAGAGGAATCGAAAAATAATAGTCATATCTTCCTTACATGTCAACATACAATTCAGGTATGGAAAATGCTTTCTTCATATATTGGTTTTCCGTACATTCAACATGCAGGCATTGTAGATTGTTTGCGATGGTGGAACTCTCAAAAGTCTATCTAGAGAATCGTTCTGCCTATTCTCTTTTGGGAAATTTGGAAGTGGAGAAATAGTTGCATCCTTCAGAATTACACTGGAAATTTCTATAAGATCATTGAAAATGTTTTAATTAACCACACACTGCACACATCCAATGAAATTTGCTCCAAAACACCTCATCAAAAGAGGATTGAACTTCAGATGGAATACCTTGTGGTTTTTTTCATGGTGCTACTCAAAGGCACACATGTGGTTGCGGGTTTTGGCTTGCCATCTTAGAGGAACTGACATACAGAACATTCTGGCATGGAGGTAGGGGCACTAACACAAAGGTTGAAGCAATGGCCTTATGGGGCCTCTTATGGTTTACTAATTTCCTTGATATCCCTCTTATTCATATCCATGGGGATTCAAAAATTATAATTGATCAATTAATGGGCAATGCAAACATCACCAACCCATTATTACATGGCTGGATGAGGAGAATTGAACTACTATGGAATCAACATAGAAACTCCACTCTCAGGCATATTGACAGGGAACAGAATATGGATGCAAATGAACTATCGAAGAGGGGCTTAAATGGTAACATTGGAAAAATGCACTTAGAAATTATCCTGGATCAGAAAGTCATAGACATAGGAGACTTCCCATTACCTGGCTAGTTTCTTCATCCCCTCTTCCTTTTCGTATAATTTTTTGTAAACTATATTTGTCTTATAATTGTTTTTTCTTTCAATTCATCCGAAAGGATGGACATGTTTTTATTTCACACTATACAGCTGGCTAAAAGAAGCAGTTGACATGTTGAATGCCTTCTATTTTCTTTTTGGTGCTTAACTGCATATAAACCTTATCATGCTAGTTTATTACTCTGGATCTGTATGAGGGCTATGGGTTGTTATTTCTCCTTTTATGTTTGTATTTGGTAGTACTTGGATGGATTGCTAAAAAGGCATCTCCACTGATGGAACTTTTATGATGTGGGACTTTTTGAATGTCATTGTAAATTCCTATTTCTGAGCTATTAATATATAATCATGCTTTTTTTCGCACTGAAATCAAAGTTGCATAAAATTTGGTTAAAGGATGTAATTGTATAGGAGAAGCCAACTCTAAGAAATACGAATAACATATTTACCATAGACACAACCAAAAGTGTAGGGATTTCACACCTTAAACTTAAATATAAATTTTGTAATATTACTAATTTTGAACAAATTAAATTCATAATGTAGAAAAGTAAAATGTTAGAATCAAAAGTATTTGAAAGGAAAATAGCAAAGCTTGGGAGTGATTGATTTCCTTTTAATATAGTAAACAATGATAAAGTAGTCAATAACTCTTAGAAAAAATAGCATGCTATGAATATCTTTCATAAAAGTAAAATACTACTAAAAAAATAAATTAATGGATGTCGTAAGGGCTATGGTACCCATAATAACACAATTACTAGATATAGAAACTAATTTCCTTTCTAATTAACTCATATGGTTTTAGAAGAGAATCTTACATGGCCATACACACAAGGAAAATATTCAAACATTTTTAGATGATGGAGAAAATTGAAGTCAAATTAATGGAAGATTTTCTTCAACTTGATAATTACTTGTGATATGTGTTGGCCTTTTCTTACTTTATGAGATCATGTTCATCAAGCAGTTACTTAAACAATGAAGATCACAACAAGAAAAAATACACAATATATAGGCTCCAACATAGGGCAAAATCCCTCCAGGGGGAAAACCCATAAAAATGCTTCTCTTCTTATAAAATTTGTTTACAAAGAAGACTTCAAAGACCCAAAGACCAAAGCCCAAAACCTCCCCAAGCACCAAGTCAGCCTCCCAGCAAGATCTTTGATCTTTCTCCAAGGCAACTTACAAACTTTGATTTGTTGCAACTTCGTTCCAGAATTTCAGTCCTGCAATTTTGGCCTCTTGCAACTGCAGCTACACAAAAACCCTAACTTCACAAGTGTCATCAGAGAGAGAGAGAGAGAGAGAGAGAGAGAGAGAGAGAGAGAAAGAGATTATCCCAAGAAATTGTTGAAAATATCAACAATAAATGTTAAAAATAGAATCCAGCAATTCCAAGCTAATTTGTCCTTGAATTAAATTGTGAATTAAAATTGTAATTCTTTTCTCATAGCAACTTGTAGTAGTTATCTAAGTTAAGTTGACTTAGTTAACTTAGGAATTTCGAGTTGGAAGTATTTCTGAAGTCATGTATATGTTCTCCCTAAGTTTTAGGGGTCCAGGATGAGTTTAATTGTGAGTTGTAATTAGATAACTCAGTTTACTGAGTTAAGTTAAGTTAAATTAGTTCCAAACTATTTGTGGAACTAATAGAGGGTTAACAGTCAGTTGGTGCGCTAATGCATTCACTAGTGCTACTCTAGTTAACTGAAGATTCCCTCATCAGAAACTCATGCATGTCAATTCTAAGAAAGACCCAATTGAGACTAGAGGGCAGGGACAGTGTACTATCAGTTGTATGATTTACTAAGTTGTATAGATCATGCATGCAATCAGGAACTAAACCTAGTGTGGATTGTGTAGTTTTGGATGCACTAGATTCCCATTAATATGGGCTATTTAGCTATATGAATTGTGCAAGGAAATAGGGGCTTGGAGAGCACAAAAAGAGGCTGAGGTTTGGCTTGAGCTTGCTTGTGAACAGGGAGATTGATTATAATGAGTGCTTGGAATGTTCTTGTGAGAACAAGCATTGTATTATCATCTTGGATTTCTGATTTCATGCAATACCGATAGTGGGGTTTTGAGTTGTGGCTTTCCCCAAATACTTATTATGTTATGTGTCATTGTTTTATCTCCCTCTTGTCGATTATTGTTTTCATCGATCTATTAGGTTTCGTTGGTTGAAAGTAGAAGTAGATTCTTGTCTTTTTCTTTAGTACATTGCATGAGCTTGCGAATCTACAGGATTTTATGCATGGTATCAGAGTTGAATTCAATATACTAGAGGATATTTCGAAGTTTTGAGTTCAGGGTTACAAGTGAAATTCGAATTTTCAATACATACTGTTAGGACTCCATATTGTCTACTTTTGACCTCATATTTTGTCATGATGTTACCCTTTTTAGCCCATAAGTAGAAACCCTTGATATCATTTTGACCTCATCATTCCAAGGTATGAAGTAACTCTCCTCATTTGCTATATGTTTAATTATTCAACACATATTCATGTTATCTTTACAATTAATCTTTGGAAATTGGCTAAGTCGTTGACAACTGATTGGAACTGTTCAAAGTCCACATAATTGTAATTCACAGTTGCTGCAACACCAAAAACAACAACTGTGCAGTTGCTGCAACACCAGAAACAACAACTCACTAAAGCAGGAAAAGTCTTAATTTGCAAAGGATGAAACAGTAATTGTCGAGCTGGGTACTAACCGTCTGAAGCTGGCAGAACTATACTTGGCCGATGATGATATAGCACGATCAGCCAAACTTAGTCGCAAATGCTGGAACACCAGGAACAACATGAAGAGCTTTAAGAAACAGTTGAGATTTACCAAATCGACAACAACAACGGAACAGCCAAGGATAGTACAAGGACCCCGAGGAGATAGACGAAGACTACCAATTTTGCAACAGCGGAAGGATCCAATTAAACAAAGGACGACAAAGATATACATTGTTGTAACATTATGCTGTAACAGGAATTAATTTCCTATTTTTTGTACAGAAGGATCAAACTGAATGAATAATGACAATCTATTGTAATAGATGTCTCCTCTATAAAGAGGAGACATCTACAGTTGAAGAAAAAGAATATATAACGGAAGTATTGTAGTGCAGAGAGGCTGAACTTCTATTGTAATTGGACTTTTTGGCAGATGAATAAAGCATTGTTCTGAGCATTTTAACTTAGCATCTGTGTTCAGGGGAATCTTGTGAGAAGGACAGGGCCCACCTTCTTCACAAGATTCACCCATTTCTTTCCTGTTAAGTGTGTGTGCGATTTCTGTGCATTTTTAGCCTTGCTTTTGATATTTCCTTTTTGCTGATACTCTGTTTCCTTGATCAATTGGCACTGTGAGAAGTGTGTCACCGGTGATTAGGATTTTTCAGTGTGTATTGGCAACTGGTCACAGAGGCAGGTGCTGAACATCCTTATTCTGAGGACAGGGTCCTGGTCCTCTGTTACAAACGACCATTATTTCTTTCTGCAGATTTGTTACCATTAATTAATTTCCTTTCATCTCTGCAATAGTTTATAACTGCTGTAACACAGAGTAAGGGTTTGATAGTGTTAACACCCAGGTTGTTCTCTTTGACTCCAGAGAGAATACGGCCGGGGTAACCACTAACCATTCTTTGGGCTATAGCTTCTAGCCCAGCTGTAGTCAGAGAGGGCTCTCTCTATCAGTTTTGTCACTGCTTTTAGTGAAGATTTTAGGCTAGTTATGGAGTATTTTTGGTTGTTTTTGTGTTTGGTTGGGAGGATGCTTCTGATAGCTTTTAATGTCTGACTTTAGGTGTAACTAATCCATTGGGCAATGGGGTCTTGAATTATTGTTCCCTTGAGGTTTTGACTGAAGTGTGGAGGTAAATACAGGGCCTTTATGTATTCTGTGAGACAAACTATAAAGATTGAGAGGCGAAAATGGAAACAACTTAGCAAAAAGCAATGAAGAATTCTTTACTTAAGTTGAGTGGTGTGAAAGAGGTCTGTTATCTGGGAGCAATTTCTTGAATTCCTGAAATAACATTCTCTAGTGATGATACAGTATTAAAGGTAGCACTGAAGAATTACTCTTTAAATACCATAACTGGAGAAAACATATATAAACAGCTAGGATTGAACTCAGGGTAATCAAAGATTAAATCCTGGGTTATTCTTTTTCCTGGCTATTCAGAGAATTGAATATATGTGGGAAACATGAGAGATACAAGAAAGTATGGCAAACATAATCGTAACAGAAAGGAGTAAGGAAACTTATTGAGCCATGGAATACACGGGAATCCTGTATTTTTAAGCCACACACCAGCAAGTCATCATGAGAGACAATATCTGAAGAAATCCCATTGTTCTTTGTATTAGCTGCCTGAATCTTTACAGTGTAAGAGCAACAGAAAAGAAAACGAGAGCTTCTTTACATCCGGAGTCCAACCCCTCTAAACAAACGCGAGGGGGAATATATAGAGGTTTCATACAAAAATATCTCAGATATTGAGTCATCTGAGAGGAAAATATCTCTTACACTCGTACATGGAGAGTAGATGAGAAGTAATTGCAAATATAAATGACTCTTAAAAGCTTTTACTCCTGTCAGGATAAATTTTTGACCTTTGGGCACTGCAGAGTCGGTTGTGCAGCTTTATCATAAATGTAGAATGAAGTGCTCTGCCACTCTGATTTTTGTATCTTCTTGGCCCTGCCACCTGTGCTTGCTAATGCTGCTCTTGATGCCGAGTACCTGTGATGAGTTGGCTCAGCGTCTTTATACTTGCTGTTATGGCTTTTTGCTTATCTGTATATGTAGCATAAACCTTTTACCCAAAGATTTAATCCTCTCAACTTTGGTTCAAAAGTAACTTTATCAA
>APFE031173219.1:20186-41558 GCA_000404065.3 Pinus taeda
AAAATAGACATAGTCTAAAAATAGACTTGCGCCAAAAATAGCCTGCGGGCCCACTTAGTGAAGGCGACTCTTTTCACTAAGCTCCATCATCTTGTTGCAATCTCAACAGGAATCACAGTTTCCAAGGATGATATGGTGAGTCTTGTTCTTCTAGGACTACCAAAGAGTTGGCATAGTTATCAGGACTTTGTGAATGGTTGGGAGAAGCTGCCAGATTGGGAACGACTATGGTCGGATTTGATGCAGGAGGAGATCAAGAGGAACACCAGAGATGGGACCTCTTCCAAGGAAGTGGAAGAGGATTTTTCCTTAGCGATTAAGGAAAAGAAGGCCAAGGGAAAGAAGTCCTAATGCAAGGAGGGTTGAAAGAAGATGGACATGACAAAAGTCAAGTGTTTTCACTGTCACGAGCACGGGCACTATACCAAGAACTGCCCATAGAAGAAAGCAAGCAAGAAGGAGCCGATAGTAGTGGTAGCAGGTGAAGCTCTAGCTTCACAATTCGAACTTGATTTCACTCTAATTGCATGCATGGCCAGCACTGTTATGGGAGGTGTGTGGTATCTTGACAGTGGTGCCTTATTCCATATGACGAGGAATAGAGACCTCTTTAGTGATTTTGAGGAGAAATACCTCAAGAAGAGCATAGAGTTTGGAGATGACGAGAGGTATAGAGCTACCAGGATTGGTATGGTTACCTTGCAGAGGGAATCTGGCTCCCCTCTTAGGATCACAGATGTGATGTATGTTCCAGGACTAAAGAAGAATCGAAGAATCTTGTTTTAGTCACAGTATTGGAAGGCCATGGTTGTGATGTGGTTTTTGTAAGGGAAAGGTTTTCCTTAGACACATCACCATGGGATAAGTGAAATAGATTGGTTCACTGGTCAAGAACTTGTATGCTCTTGAGGTTCAAGATGCATGCAAAGCCTTGAGGAGCAAGGCAAAGGTTAGAGACTTGGTGGTTGAGAGGGAGAGTAAATTACCTCTCAACATGCGGCCCCAAAAGAAGCCTTGGGAGTAGCTTCAAGAAGTTATGGAGTAGCCACAACTAGAGAAGCTAAGAGGAGATCGAGTGGAGAGATCCACTTAAGCACATAAGAAGCAGTCTCAAACAATTGTGGAGCAACCACAATTGGAGAAGCCGAGAGGAGACCGAGTGGAGGCATCCACTCATGCAGAGACATCTAGTAGGGGGAAATTTCAAGCCAAGTGGGTAGAGGTATCATATGCATCCATACCTCCAGGTGTGTGCTGGGGAAATGTGAAGTGATAGTCCCAAGAGGGATGAAATTGGGCAGGGTCCGTTGAGAGGTTTTATATCATGGATTGTACCTTGCTATGGGAGCCCAAAGTACATAGCAGCGGGAGGAATCAGTGGGATTGATAGAGTCAGAGATCAGAGTGACGGAGGCTAGAGCAGTCAGATATTGAAGAGTGCAAAGAAGGGTTGACAACAATGCAAAAAGGCAGAGTCAACAGAAGCACAAAGTTTTCAGTAGACAGAGGCAATAGTAGTTAGAGACTCTGATGACAAATGCATCATACTGATTCAGGTTGGATGTTTTTTTTGTTTCTGGAATTGTTGTAGCAACAACACTAGAGAGAAGTGTTGCATGCAAAACATTCCAAATGTTCAGGATCGGGATCGATTTGAATTCCTTTCTAGTTGAGAGGGATTGTTGAAAATAACAACAAGAAATGTTAAAAACAAAATCTAGAAATTTCAATTTAATTTGTCATTTAATTAAATTGCGAATTAAAATTGTAATTATTTTCTCATATCAGCTTGTAATAGTTAACTAAGTTAAGATGACTTATTTAACTTAGAAATTTCGAGTTGGAAGTCTTTTTGAAGTCATGTATATGTTCTCCCTAAGTTTTAGCGGTCCAGGGTGAGTTTAATAGTGAGTTGTAATAGATAACTCAATTTCCTGAGTTAAGTTCAGTTAAATTAGTTCCAATTTGTTTGGGAACTAATAGAGAGTTAACAGTCAGTTGGTGCACTAATGCATTCACTATTGCTACTCCAGTTAACTAAAGATTCCCTCATCAAAAACTCATGCATGTCGATCCTGAGAAAGACCCAGTTGAGACTAGAGTGCAGGGACAATGTACTATCAGTTCTATGATTTACTGAGTTGTATAGATCATGCATGCAATAAGGAACTGAACCTAATGTGGATTGTGCAGTTTTAGATGCATTGGATTCCCATTAATATGGGTTATTCAACCATAGGAATTGTGCAAGGAAATAGGTGCTTGGAAAGTAGCAGAAGAGGCTAAGGTTTGGCTTGAGCTTGCTTGTGAGCTGGGAGATTGATTATATTGAGTGTTGGGATTTTTCTTGTGAGAACAAGCATTGTATTATCTTCTTGGATTTCTGATTTAATGCAATACATATAGTGGGGTTTTGGGTTGTGGCTTTCCTTGGATACTTATTGTGTTATGTTCCATTGATTTATCTTCCTCTTATCGATTATTATTTTCATCGATCTATTGGCTTCCGCTGGTTGAAAGTAGAAGTAAATTATTGTCTTTTGCTTTAGTACATTACATGAGCTTGTGAATCTACAGGATTTTCTACAGAAACTTCAATTCTACCAGTCACTGCAATTTCCCTTTGGTATCAAGTGAGTAACTCTACTCCATGAAAACTTGCAAATCTAACTGCATTTTTTTATTTTTTATTTTCCATGTTTGTTTTGGTAAGGTCTTTGCTTCTATCAATTTCTACACTTGAGACTGCATAGAGACTTTTCATAGCCATGCTTACATGCATCTCCCATGCACCAATATCCTTTTACTCAAATCCAATTGGACACATCTTGAATTGGGTTAATACATATTTGCATTCAACGAGCTTCAAAAATATTTCACAAGAAAAACGTAACATAAAAAAATAGTTTGCTTGTGATACCTTTGTATTGTTCATTTAAACAACTATTATGAGTGCAAACTATAAACATCAACATCAATTTATAATTGATATGGATTACATATTTTTAAGTTCTTAGATTGATCACACTTTGAGGCAATAACCGAGATTGGTAGAACAATTGATGTGAAACGGTAGCATGTAAAAATGATTGGTCCTACTGAATGAAATTTCCCTTCTCTATTCGCAGGCAACGACGGATCAGAGTACAGCGGAAACACGCATTCCTTACATATTGGTAGGGTTAGCATTTCTAGTTATTCAACTTTTAGGAATTGCAACAATCATCTATCTGGTTGCTTAGCAAGTTTTATTTGTCTTTATACATGTCACTGTAATTTCCCTTTGGTATCAAGTGAGTAACTCTACTCCATAAGAAATTTGAAATGTTGCATTCTCTTTTTTAATTTAATGCCTTTTAATATTCATGCCATCTTCCTCATGTATCATTTCAACATTTCTTTCACATTTTTTACTTTTCAAGGGGATAGCCCTCTTTTGATATTTGATTACAATGGTATTTTTTATGTGTTACTGCTCTGCAGCATTATTACATCTCATCTGCTAGGGAGTTGGCTAGATTGGTGGGCATTAAAAAGGCTCCTATCATACACCATTTTGCGGAGTCTCTTACAGGCACTACCATAAAAAGAAGTTTCAATCAAGAAACTCGTTTTACATCTATCTGCTAGGGAGCTGGGTATATTGGTAGGCATTAGAAAGGCTCCTCTCATACACCATTTTGCGAAGTCTCTTACATGAGTTGCCATAATAAGTTTCAATCAAGAAACTCGCTTCTTAAACACAAATATTTGCTTCACTATTTATTACTCAAAGCTCTCCTTTCACAACAATGCCGCAAAGGAATGACTCTGTCTTCGATTGAATTTTCTATTCAATCTTGTATTTCTCACTATATTCTTGTAGATTTGTAATATATGGTTGTGTCATCCTAGGAGGTTTTGAAAAGTAAAGCTCTTATGAGCACCCATTATGAGTTGCAGTTAAGATGAGAAATTTATTCAATGGAAAGATTATGAATGCAGGTGACTCTTGCAATGAGGTCTTCATGCATCCAACAAAATCAAGAGTTGGGATGGTATTAGAGGAACTATACATTGTTGTAAAGTACCATGAGGCTTTTCTTCTCGAATTTATGTCTTACATTGTTTTCTTTGCAACATTGTTTTCTTTCATTTTCCTCAAAACGGGGATGGTATTAGTGAAACTATACATTGTTGTAAAGTACAATGACGCTTTTCTTCTCAAATTTATGCCTTAGGACGTTGGTGCAATTGCTAGCTTTACTTCTTTCATTTTCTCTTTGCACTTCTGGATAGACTTATTCTACAATCCAATATGAGAGCAATGTGTAATTCTAAGACGAATCTATAGTGGTTTTATGTCTCTTTATATATAGACCATGTGTAATTTTTCATTGTTGAGATTGTATTTTTGAATAATTTATTATTTTTTCCTCTTATTAAAAAGTAACTAAATTATTTTACTTTTAGTTACTTTTCCCTCTTGAGCATTGATATATTTTACTAAGGTAAATATTAACAAACACAAATATACACCAACCAATCAAGTGACAATGAGTATTTTTTCAAGATACATATGTCAACTCTAAGTTAAGTAGAATTACACATCAATGTGAACTCCAAATTAAATATAATTACACATCACTCTCATACTTGATTGTAAATTAAATATAATTACACATCACTCTCATACTTGATTGTAAAATAAACTTATGCTTAATTACTAGCTTTAATCCAAAAAAAATATTAACAATAAAAACATCACTTAAACCAAAATTAAGAAAATTGAAATTCAAAAACATTTGGGATTAAGAAAATTGATTTACTTAGCGCAAAACTTTTAAAAATATTTGACCGTTTTACATTTTAAAAAGACGTCCATTTTGCCGAAGATAATTAATTTACAACCGTACATCCTCAGAGCAATGACAAGATAGGAACAGCTGAAATGTTCGTACAAAACATCGAGACATGTGGTTCAGGTAAGGGCAAACATTTTTCCTTGCACAGGAGTAATTTTGCACAGGAGAAATTGTGATACAGGCTACATCCCACAGGGTCCTTTCATTTGCTATTTCAATGGATAAAATTTGCGAAATTGCATAACTGCATAATAAATGGAAGATGTCACGAAAAGTGTGTTCCACTTGCGAGCAAATCTGCCCAATCTGCCCACGTTTTTCCTTACTATTGCAAGCCATCTCCTCCTCCCTTTCGGTTTCTGCCTGATGGGTATGGGAGCAGACTCCTGCATGCGCTTAGCAAAGATTAAGCACGCAACCTTGCTTCGGAAAGCCTTTGAATTCTTTCTTTTACTCAAAATATTCCCGGCAGGGTTTTCAGTAGAATGAGAGGTCTCGGGTTCGAACTCTGTGAGACGAATCCGATTATTACTCGATTTACTCTTCCTATCCCTACCATCAGCAAGCGAAACACTAACCGTGGTTCTGTGGACCTCCGGCTCTGAATCAGATTCTTCTTCCTTCGTCTTAACAGAAAAGACATTTTCGATGTAGCTAAGAAGGCTGTGCTCATTTATGCTGTCCATGGAAACAACCTGAGTAAACTGAAAGGCCAGGTGCTTATCCACATCCGAGGAGTCATCGATATCCTCATCGAAGCTTCTGTCTGCATCAAGCAGCACCATCTGGCCTGCGAAGGAGTAGCCTGACCCCGAATGGTAGGACAACGCCAAAGCTAACAACCGATGGACGAAGCCACGAATCAAGCCGGGTACCCACGACACTGCCTGCGTCGCCACTGTTGCTATTCCTAGACGCTGCTTACGGATTTTGGGGAGCACTTGCCATACCAGAAGCGCTAGCCGCGCTATGTTGAACACATCTTCCAGTGGGCCGACCTCCAAGCCGGCCCACAGGGTGTACAGAAAATGCGCAAACGGCATAACCCTGGGGACGATATCGCTCTTGGAAACTATATGCACAAAGTGTCTTCTGTAACGCGAATTTATATGTTTTGCCAATTTTGAATCCGCGAAGAGAGGGCATCCGAACGAATAACATTGAACTTGTTCGTGGCAGAACTTAGGGGTCGATTCCAGCAATCTGAGGGTAAGCAACGAGGCAACGGCTCCTCCTAAAGAATGGCCCGTCAATACAATTTTGTTCCCTTGTATTAACTGGCGCCTAAGGTATTTCAAGGGGATGCTCTTGGCTCTGTCAAGAAACCCGGCATGAGCAGCTCCCGCTCCCAGGCTCAAGGACCTCTGCATTATGTTGAGATCCGTTAGCGCATCCATAAACCCCGTGGTGCCTCTGCAGGCGATGATCATGTGATCTTTGGCCAGGCTTTTAACGACCAGAAGAACCTGCTTTCGGCCGATCTCGAAGCCTTCTTTTCGCAGCTTATCTTCTTCCAGAAATTCATAGATCGCCGTTTCCGGCAAGCCGAATTTGGTATTCAGTGTTTCAAGTTCCTGCCGAGGATTGTCGCTGTATGCAACGGCTGAAAGAATCAGCGCATCGACAAGCCAGACGGGATGACGGTCTTGCTTGATTATTTGGCTGAGCGTGGCCATTGATTTTGTGGTTCTGCGAATACTAATGTCTCTCGTCTGTTTCAACATCTTTAAATGAAAATGAAAGAGAGAAAAAATTGAAAATATGCCAGATCCAAAAAATCGTAGACAAAGATAACTAAGAAGTTATTCTGAAACACTTTTTCCCTGCAAAACGTTATGCAAATTCGCATTTGTCCTTACACTTTTCGGATTTTCCGACCACGCCTATAGCCTTCAATGAATTCCTTCCTTGAGAGGCTGTCAAAGCTCTATTATTCCATTGTCAAAAGATTTACCAGCTGATGAAGATTTCACTTCACAAATCTGCAGATCTGTATGTCCTTCCCTTGTTAATCAAATAAACACTCATATATTGCAATACGCCACTTTATCCCTCAACCACACCTTGAATATCATAGTATATAACCTCATCTTTCCGCCAGAGAAGAGACTTTACCTTATTTTTCGCCGCAGGAGTGTCTTTAAAGGCTAAAATTTTTCAGATTGTCTTTAAAGGCTAAAGTTAAAACTACGTCAAAGTAATAGTTCATGTATTCTGTACAGTCTAACCGTCTGACACATCAATGTCTTTATCCTTTCCGGAATTTTCAACCTAATCACCGGACAAGAAGAATTCTTACACCTAAATTTAATTCAAACTAGAAGAATTCTTATACCTAAATTTAATCCGACGAATGCGCTTTAGACACAACTAAAGGAATAAACATTTTCAACCTAATCACCGGACAACAAGAATTCTTACACCTAAATTTAATCCAACGAACGCGCTTTAGCCACAACTAAATCACCGGACAAGAAGGATTCTTACACCTAAATTTAATCCGACGAACGCGCTTTAGACACAGCTAAATGAATGAACAATATTCGAGGCGGCCAGTATTTTTAGACGCCTCCGATAATAACCACAAGAAGACGCGAAGTGTTCCATGGGATTTACCTCGGCGTCACGAAAACAGAAACCTCATCAAACTCCGCTGTAAAAAGACGCACATCTCTGGTAATTTCTGGTACAGCCGTAAATCGGAACAGCCTGTAACGATCCAGAAGAGCAATTTTCGCATTAATGTCTTTTATGTTCTGAATCAACAGGAGTTCTGCCATTGCTATTTGCAGAGTTGCACACTCATTCACCATTGCAGTGTTCATTCTTTTAACCATACCCAAAGTTAATCAAATAGGGTGAGCTGTCGCCATTCCATTGTCAATGTTCTTATCATTTCAAATTTAATTTAAGAATAGTTTTATTGTTTTCAGACTCTGCCCACTTGTCTTACGGTCAAAAACATATTATTTTACCGACTCTTCTCCGACACTCATAGATATTTAGATATATCTGTAAAAAGGAAAGTGTGCAATTGTTTTTAATTAAGAAGAGTAAATTAAATCTATATTTCGAAACAGAAATATTTACAACTAACAAAAATAAAAACTATTAATGTTAAGTAAATATTATTTTAAGAAATTTCAAAGTATTAAAAATAATAACGTTTCTGATAAGATTTGTTTTATGTATTCCTAAGATGATTGAATATTTCATATTAAATAAATATGTACAATGTTTAAGTATATCTAAGTATACCTCAAGTATAGGAGGTATGTTTGTTCTAAATTTTATTAGAAAAGAATAAAGTATCATAGAATTTGACATTTTTATTTAAAGGTTGTAATTTTATTAAAATATTATAAGAGTTATGAAGAGAGTCTTCATGTTTTATAGGGTAGGGTTGAGTTTAGAAAAGTGTGTCATGTTTTATAAGGTTGAGTTTAGAAATGTGTTAATAGTATGATTTTATCTTATTAATTTTTTTCTTTGGGAAAAATAGTAATTTTCTATTATAAATGGAAAATTACATGTTGTAAATGTCGTTGGCATATGTTGTATGTGTGGCCATAGCCATCAAAATATATAGATTTGTACATAATTACCCACTAAGGGCACGCCTTCAAGTTCAATAAATATTTATATAAAATTCAAAATGTTTGGTTTGCAAAATTTCTGATATATATTAGGATCATAGAAATTTTGCAATTAGGGTCTGTCAGCCCTCTGTTGTATCTGGTCTACGTAGGGCCTGTGATATAACTAGAAGATCTCTGACTCCCTTTGTTCTTGGATCACCCATTGACCTCTGGGTTGATTCATTGTTATTGGATCAACCATTGACCTCTGAGTTGATTCGTTGCCTCCTTGGAAATTTGATCCGCAGTCTAGTTGCGCTCCCTATAAATGTGGAGACAAGTAATTTGTTCAAATTGAGATTTTAAATGCAATGCATCATCCAAAATGTTCCTGAGAGAATGCACATGACATGGAGATGTGCAATTGAACCAATTAATGATGATATTAAAGCCCAAAGATCTGAATATGTCTACAATTATGTGCCAATGCAAAGTATAATAAGTGTCGAAGCAAGATGAACTCAACGAAATTGTTTGTGCCAACACCCAACCCCATGCGGATTTGGAAAGAGTGATTGTCTGATAAATGGAGAAGAATAACCCCCCACATCCCTGGTCTTGAGCAAATCCGTCGAAGTATACCCAGGGATGGTCATGGTTAATGGCTTCGGGAGTTATAGTGTGAGCAGGAGGGGATTGTTCATCGTCGAGTAATTCATTGAAATTATTGATGATCCTAGTGATTACCAAAGGCCACCAAATTTGCAGATTGTTAAAGATGATGTTGTTTCAACTTAACCAAGTATGCTAACACATTATCAGGGGAAGATTACGATTCTTCGTGTTGGGGAAAGTTGTCCACCAGTTGTTCCATGCCTCCTTGATGTTGTGCCAATCCCAACGTTGAGGTATGTCTAAAGAGGAGAGAAATTTCTCCCAGATGTGTCGAAAGGTTGTGCAGAACAGGAAGAGATTATCATTCGATTCCTCGTCCTGTTGAAAAATGACACACCAAGTCAGACCGAAGAGTGATCTCTTCATCAAGTTGATGTCTATAGGAGTTTTATTCATGATGATATTTCACATAAAGAGTTGAGTATATGGGGGAGCCTCGAGTTTCCAAAGTGCTCTCCACCACCCCTCCAGAATAAGGGGCTTATGCGCAGCATGTATAATGGGATATCCTACCTTGGGAGAGTATACTCCATGAGCTGCAGGAGTCCATATGAGATCATCATCGTCATTAGATATTCAGACATGTGATTCAGATAACGCATTTATATAGTTCCCCCAATCCTAAATCCATTGTTCCGGAATGCCTAGTGTAGCTGCAGATTTCCAGGCTTGTAAGAAAATAGTAGTGTTTTGTTGATCCGCTATTTGTGGAATCGAGTATATGTCCCTACCATTTAGGAATGTAGTAAGGTCCAGAGGGAGTCGATATAGGTTGCCACAGCCTTTCCATGGATCAGATCTAATGTGGACTATTGTTCCATTGTTAATTTTCCAGGTGAGACCATTCCTGATGGTAGGGAGGGTTTGTAATACAACCCTCCAGATAGTAGAGATACCCTGTTTGTTTCAAGCTAGAAGGCGAACCCAATTCATGAGGTTTAGGGGCCAAATGTATTTATTAATGACGACATATGTCCACAGAATTCTAGACTTTAGGAGAAGCCATCCCAATTTGGCAGCCAATGCATGTGAAAATGCAGGAAGATCTTTGAGACCCCATCCTCCCCATTTATTGGGCAATGCAATGTGACTCCATCTCACCCAAGCATATGGCTTCCCCTCCTTGTGTCCATCCCATATAAATTTGCAACATATTTTTTATATTCTCAAAAGTATACCTTGAGGAATCCAAGCAAGGGATATCTAGTGAACCGGAGTGCCTTCCAATACTGAATTTATAAGTACCAGCCTCCTACTCTGGATAAGAATCTGTTGTTCCAATTAAGCAACCTTTTTTCCACCTTAATCATCAACTAGGTCCAGTCAGTTATTTTGTATCCATGAGATTTTATGTGAAACCCAAATATTTAATTCCATCATCCAATTGAAGAAATTGGAAGGGGAACTTCTTGTAAGCGTGTCTGGATTCTTGAGGAGAACAAGCCGACAAGGTGATGGTAGAATTTGTTCTATTAGTTTCCATCCTAGTAGCTGTACAGAAAAGTTGCATGACATCATAAAAAGTATTAAAGTCTCGGATGCCATCGCTGAGAAAGATAAGCACATCATCAATGAAAAGAAGATGGGATAAAATACATTAATCAGTGATCTTGAGCCCCAGTAGCCACCCAACTCTTCTTTCATGAATGATCAGCCTACTTAGTCCCTCCATGACAAGCAAGAAAAGTAATGGGGATAGTGGGAAACCTTGTCTGAGGCCCCTCTCAACGTGGAAGAAATTGGAGGCAGATCCATTTATAAGTACACTAAAGGAGACAGTGGAAATGCAACACATAATCCATCAGATGAAAGTGATAGGAAATCCAAGGTGAATGAATAGCATCCTAAGATAGAACCAATTAACTCGATCAAAAGCCTTTGATAGATCAATTTTGAGAATGGCTCCTTTTAGATGCTTCAATTTGATAGAATGGATTGCTTCATGTGCTGTGTCAATGGCCTCGTGAATTTGTCGATTGTGGAGGAAAGCAAATTGTTCAGATGAGATGTTGGCCGAGAGAATAGGCTTGATATGGTTGGCAATGATTTTGTCTTTGTATAAGAAATTGCAAATGGATATGGGCCAGAAATCACTGAAGGATAGGGGGAATCCACCTTAGGGATGAGGGCAATGGAGGTGGTATTGATGGCCTCATACATGCGCCTTATAATCCTGCATTCCTCTACAACCTTGAGTAGGTCCATGTCTAAAGTCTCAAAATAGGCTAGATAGAATTCTGTAGACCATCCATTAGGGCCTGGACTTTTATCCTTATTGAACCATTTCAAGGTGCTCTCCAATTCCCCCATAGTTATAGGTTTGGCAAGATCTTCAGATATGTCAAGGTCAAAAAACCGTGGTAAATGACAAACAATACAAATGATTTCGGCAAGCAAAGTCCCACGTGGTGCCTTGAAAAGCTACTGAAAATGCGAATTTCCCAACTGTTCAAGTTGATGAAACGTTTGAGCATATTGTCCATGATCATTAGGCATTTTCCAAATGGTGTTATAGGCTCATTCTCATTTGGCATAATTGTGGAAGAATTTAGTATTGTCATCCCCTACCTTCAGCCAAATGGCTCTGCTTCTAAGTCTCCAAGTCTCCTCTCATTCTTGTAGTATCTTGAACTTCTAGGCCTCCAACTCAATGAGGGTAGCTTTAGCTTCAACTGAGATGAATCCTCGACCTTGGTCATCCATAAGATTAGCAAGTTGGTGTTCAATTGCATAGAGAGTATGCTTGTCTCTGGTTCATTTAGATTTGGCCCATTGAATGGAGAGACTTTTAAGTTCCATTAGGTTCCAACAAAAACCTTCCCCCAGGTTCCGCCCTTGGGAAGGAGGGTAGTCTCTCCAAAAAACGATGACCAATTTGTGATATTTGGGGTCCTATAACCAGGTCAATTTGAACTTGAAGGGTGCTCTTGGCTTTAGGAATGGACCAGCTAGTTCTAGATAGGTGGGGGAGTGATCAGCGATACCCCCAGATCCAACCCATTGACGAAAATTGGTGAGGGTACCAAGCAAGTCCTCTTTGATGAGAAAGCGATCCATTCTCTTACCCAGAGCAACATCACCGATTCTCCTATTATGCCATGTCGGTTGCTTTTTGTTCATGGGGATGTCAATCAGATGATGTTGTTCTAGGAGATGTTCCTTATAATCTGATAGTGGATCCAGCTATGTATGAAGTCCCCAAGATTCCTCATGACCAACAGTGAAATTGAGGTCTTCTCCAAAAATTAGGTTATTAGAATTCATCATGGATAGCTGCAAGTGGTGGTTCTAGAACTCCACCCTACTGCGATATGGTGCATAGACATTGATGATATGAAAGTTCTTGCCCATCTCCGAGGAAAAGATATCCATTCTTAGGAATCTAGGTCCCCCCATAAAGAACTAGGGTTGATGGATCGAGTATTAATGCCTAGTGCAATATCCCCGGATCATATATTGACATCTAGGGAATGAAAGCACTAGCCATGCTTCATAGAGTGAAGAATTTGGGCAAACTGCTCTACCTTCCCGAGAGTTTCTTGTAAAAAAATAATGTCAGATGTCTCTGTATCTAGAAGCCTCTTGAGAGCTAGCTTTTTAGCAGGGCTAGCCAACCCTATGCAGTTGAAGGATAGCCACTTCATGGATGGTCTTGATTAAGGGCGTTCTTTTCTCTAATAACCCTATCAATTGTGGTTTGTCTTCCCAGGGCCACATCTACCCCGACAAGAAGGATAGATCTCAAAATCCTGGAGGGGTGCCCTTGGGAGGGTCTGGTCTCAATGGGGAGGGAATAAAGACCTAATCTAGATGGTTCAGGAGCGATGGATACCCAGGATCAGAGGTTGTATGGATGTGAAAGCTGAGAAGTGGTGGAGGGCTCAAGTGAAATGATGGGGTCAGCTCCAATAATAGAGGGTGGGGTGGTGGAGAATATAGAAGAAGGAATATTGAGTGGGCAAGTGAGAGGGGATGTGGACAAGCAAGGAATGGATGCATATGCAACATGTATTTGTTGTGTAGCACATGTAAAAGAAACAAAGGTACAGAGAGGAGGAAGAGTACCCATGGAGACAACAGTTGTTGCAGTAGTCCAAGATCTTATCATGGGTGGGGATGTTAGCCACAAAGAGATAGAACAAGTTGGAAAAGAAGTGTCCCCATCCATAGTCGTCGTACTGGTAGCAAGGAGGTTGTTATTCCACCAGATGATCTTCAGATTGTGGATTCTTAGTTCCTTTTGCCGAGGAAGAAGTCGCGGACGAAACGAGGGGGCACTCCTTATACACGTGTCCAACCTTGTGATACCTTCTACATTTGAAGGGGACCCCCTCATAGTCTAGGGTTTGTTTGCGAGTGAAATGCTTCCAGTACAGAGTAATATTTTCCTCCAATCCTTCTCTGGTGTCCAGGTGAACTAGTATGTGGGGCATAGATTTGTTGCCTGAAGATGTATATGACTTATCATGATCCAAATAGGTACCCAGTGCATTGTTGATGTGTATAAAGATGTCCTTCAACCAAAAGTGCAGAGGTAGCCCTGGAAGACGAACCCAAATCAGTCTAGCACCCAATTTCTCTCGTTATGGATCGAAGAGGGGGCTCCATCATTTTAGAAGCATAGGGGCCATTTCGATATGCTAGTAGTGGGAAAGTATCCAATCTATGTATTATTCCTAGTGGAAACTAAGGGAAAACCATCCTTGAGTCAGAATAGTGATTGAAAGAAGTTCCTTGATTAAAGTGCCCTAAATCTCAAAGGACCAGAGGTGAAGCCACTCAGTCGAATATGTTCTTCCCCTCACACGCCCCACTAGAACCCTATTTGCGGTATCCACCACTTTTCCAATAGTGATACCTTCCCCAAATCTGAGATTGATTTCCTTGCCCGTGGCCTTGACACACTTACTCTTATTGGTCTTACTAGTCTGTGGAGTTGTTGGATAGTCTAGGAAGAGGTCCTGATTTCCTTGTGATTCGGCGTATGGAGAAAGGGAGGAGTTCCAAGGGTTAACGACCGGAATATTGAAGCTGCCAGAGAAAATAGGGAAACTCCCCTGAAAACATGTAGGGTTAGGGTTGTTGTCTGGTGTGGAGGGATGGATAAAGTATATCCCTGATTGTGACAACCCTAAAGAAATGGGAATTCATGATGATGCGGGGTGAAGGGATGCCTCAGGAGGAATGGAATCAAAATTAGGGGAGGATGAAATGAAAGCGGCTAGAATACGGAGCGTAGCAAGAGAGAGCGGAGGGCAGTCAAGCCTAGGTGAAGCGGGGGGGGTAATAGAAGCCAACAGGCATGGCACAGATGGTCCAGAAGGTTTAGTGATAGATAGCGGGCCTTTCCATAGGAGAGATGGCGTGCAATGAGGACCAAAACTTGACGCAGTATGAGGGAGCATCCAAATCAGCTCATAGGGTTTTGGGTCGATGGAATAATCGACAATGTCTAACTCCATTCTAACAGCTATAGACAGAATCGAGGATGCTAGTAACGATCGGAGAAAGGGTAGGGTGTAAACCCACAAGCCATCACGGTGAGATCCTCACTACAGGAAGATGGCAATAGAAACGATGGTGACAGAAAAATGTCGGAACTCCTGTTACCCTAGACCCTGTGGTGCTTCACTGCAGAGTGCCATCTCCCAAAATAGTCTATACTTATTACTCGATCTCATCTTATTATCATGTAAGCTAAGACCTCTATAATTCCTAAGGTCAATAATCACACAAAGCAAAAGGAAATTTTCTCATCAATACCACCAAGTATGTTATATGTTATTCTGAGTAAGGATGTTCATTGTTCACTTTATCTCTCAAACCAAGCAAAAAAATCATGACATAGTGGATTTTGAGCTTAATCCCTATTACGTGGATCTCATGATAAAATGAATTATGTTACCTTCTGCATATATTACATAATGTTGGAACCTGAGGTTATATTAGTTTATCACATCTTTAGAGCTTTTGGAGATATTTAATCAAATAATATACTAATAATTTACAGTCAATTGAGTGGTCGACTAGAAGAGTAGTCAACTAAGTGGTCGACAAGTTGGATGAGTAGCCGACTAGCGGATAGTCGGAGTGGTCAACTAACAAAATCATTGAGTAAGTGGTTGGAGGAATCAACTAAACAATTGCATTGACTCAGGGAATTCGTTGAGTAGTCAACTAGTTGATGAAACTGTGCAAATTTAACAGAAATAGTTGAAATGGTTGACTCTCATTTATGGACCAAATCTTCCACTATTCTCGGAATTTGCTTGGATTTGGACACTATAAATAAAAGACCCTATGGGTCAAATATGTATGATGAGTATGATGAAGATCATGAATTTTTATTATGCATTGTGCTTAAGTGTTGTAACGATATCTTTAGACACCACCCATCATCTTGAAGTATTATTTTCTTTTAGACTATTATCCATTATGTATTATAGGGTTCCTGTTTTCCTAACATGGTGTCAGAGCACATGATTTAGACCTAGCCTTGTTATTTGCAAATTTTAATGAGTCGGATATTATAATGATTGAATTTAGGTTGATTATTTTCCAAGTGGAACTGTGTTTGGGATAGAATAGATATATCATAAAATTTGAAAATGGATTCCAAGATTAATCGTGTCACTTTTAATGGATAAATTATGCTATTTGGGAACCATATATGGAATCTCTTTTGAAGAGAAAATGGATCTAGTTGTATATGAAGATCGTTATTCCAGATCGGAAGGATAATTAGCTGAATTTTTTCTTTGACAAAAATAAATACGAGGTTATTGGGTCATTACGACATATATTGTTCAAATAAATTGTTTTCATATGAGTAGGATCAACCATTCTCATGAGGTATGAAAGAAGCTAAGATCGTTGTTTGAAAAATTTGATGAAAGTCAAGTCATGTAGTTAGAGAAATATTTGATCTTTATTGATCCCCATTTCTTTAAAAGGATTGACGACTATGTTGTTGGAAACCTTGAGCACTAGTGAGAGGGGGGGTGAATCAATAGTGTGACCAATATACAGTTTTACCAAATTTAACTTCTCAACTGGTTCATGCATTAATTGATTAGCATCACATTAATAGATTAAACCACAAACATATAAGCATATGTGCATCTAAACCAAAACAATATTGAGAGCAAGAATAAACAACACAACCATCACACATATGAGACACAATATTTCTGGTGGAAACCCATCCGGGAGAAAAACCACCCTTGTTGTTGTTGTGTTGCTCTAAATCTCTATTATTTAAAGCAATTTGTCATTTACATAGATAGTTGACTCCCATCAGCTAGGAGACTTGACCCCATATATTATTGGTCAACACCCATCAACCAAGATACTTGACTCTACTGATCAACTCATAAGACTCTATTCTCACATGGATCTATGGAAAACCATTCACTAAAAGCTACCATGATCAACTATCCTTTCCTAACTCCTATTGGACTATCCAAATCCAATTGGATGGAGAAATTGTTCCTTTCGCCAATATTATGGAATCATTGCTCCACTCTCATGAAGTAATTGCTCCTCTACTCCATGCAGATCTCATTTCATATATTTTCACACTGGATCCAAGACGCTCTGCCCAACTAGACGTGGCTTTGCAATAACATCTATAATAGCAAGACAACATCAGCAAAACAATCAAAACACCACCAAAGACATGCTCTCTACTCTAGAAAACTAATGGCTCAAATCGATGCATCAAATCTGTAATATTATAACCACCTAGCAGCAAAGGCTCTACTCCATCACTCCAGACAAACTATGATCTACTCAATCTAATGTTCTGCTACATAACTCTGCTTCAGAAATCTAGAACATACTTCATATATACTTCTTCACTGAAACTTGCCTCTCTATGCATCTCTCAGTTTTCTAACCTCTTCCATTACCTCTATATATACACTTGCATCAGTAACTCACCCTCTATATGCACAAATGTTATAGAATCTTGACCTCCTCTATTTGCACTCACAACTTATCACCCTACGCTCAACAATCTAACCTCAAAATGATGGATATGCTCTTCTATTTAACTTTATTTTTCCATTAGATCCACTACTCAAACCATCAAATAGTTCATACATTAACCACTTATCTGAGTTTTATATTTTGTCAACAAAATATTCTAAGTCATACCATTAGAAACTACCATTCTTTCATCCTCTATAAAGCCTTTGATGTGCAAGGAATGCGGGAAAACAGAGTCTAGATTGGGTAACTCTCTATCTTCCTTCGAGAAGAGCGTTCATGATAGGGGTAACACTGGTGTAATGAAGCCAACCAGATTTAGCATGCTCCCATGCTCTAGTAATCTACGTTACCCTTGTTTGACCCCCAAAACTAATTCAAACCTACTCCAAAACTTCCAGAATCTTCCTTTGTATTCTTGCAACCATCTCCCAAGCCAGTAAAATGAATACACCACCATATCAAGCCCATATGAAGGATCTAAGTCGTCATGCCAATGCCTCCAACCATGTCTACTTGATCAGCATGTTGGGGCCTCCAAACAAGTTAACATCATGCCAACAACTCACTTATGGAACCTACACAAGATGCAACATCTCTACACAATCATGTAACACATCGACAACCTCATCATCAAGACAACACACTTCTGCAACAAGTCATGAATAGGAACATAAGCATGACGACCTAATCTTCCATTCTCAACACATGGACCACACACACCTATCGAAGAACCAAACCATATTAATTCCAACATACACCATCATCATATTGGCAATAATGCATCATGAGGCCAACATAAGGTTGACATCAATGGTAACATAACTAGTTCAATGCCAACAGAACTAGTTGCAACCATACTGCATGGATTAAATCAATGCATCAACTAGATCAACATAGGGTTGACATCAATGCCAACTCAAGCTAGTTGCCATAATGAACACCATAATGCCAACAATCTTTGGCATTAGTGGAAACCACACATAGTCTAGGCCAATCTCTTCTACTATCACTCCCCCTTTGACATCAATGGCAAAGGGTCAACTCCATCTGATAAGACAACAAGTACACAAGAAAACACTGAAGCATTTGACTTATATATGGATGAAAAATGATGCGTATCAACCAATGACATACTCTCCATATAAAAAACAAGCAACATATGAACCAATCAACATTCATAGTGCCATATCCAACCAACAACCTCTAGCGGTATCAACAATATTCACAAGCAACCATAAGAAACATCAACAAACATCAGTGTGCAAAAATACCCAACAATAGCCACATGAGGAAACCACCCAACATCAAAAGTAGCATCACATAATATGAACACCAACCCATATCTCCATATCAGCAACACATGTTAATAGCCACCAAACATCTCTAAATGCATCATCAATCTCTCTGCTCATAACATGAGGCCAAGAACCCCACAACCATAACATAGCATGAGGCACATCATGACACCTCCAAGTGGACCACAATGTCAACAATGGATGGCTAAAGTAACAAGAGTAAATAGATTCTCCCCCTAAACACATGCCATCTCCTAGTTTAGCTCCAACCTACAATGAACTGCTTTTGTTGCAAACCTTTCTTCCTTGCCATAAATAAAAGCACCATATGGACCAAGACTCCACATGACCACGACTATATGACGTATACATTTTACATACATGGTTGCAAAAGTGAATCAAAATCTCATATATGACCTCATGACTCATGACTAGATTCCCTAATGATAAATATCATACAATTACATGGTTTCATGAGCATTTTACATAGATTTTATTAATGAAAAACATGGTTGCTATGATAATCTCGTATGGACCAATGACAAAGACATAACATGACATTAGTGTTACATTAATCATTAGCCCATACATATGGCTGCAACATGAACTCATGAGACTCCCCCAAAACATGACTTTCATTCTGATGACTCACACTACTAATTACTGTACCTTCAACCAATCATAGAAAGGTGAATTAATAGCAAATACATGGTTTTAATAATCTACATGTAACAACATATACATGGTTGATCCATGTCTCAAGTCGCTTCTTGCATTTCATGCCACAATACTCATGCTAGGATAGCTGAAAATGATCAACAAAAGTTGCAACAAGGCTGATATAACATGTTTTTCCACTCATAAACAATAAGCATACCAGCTCCAAAAATGTGAGTGAAAATAAATAAAAGTATGAATAACAATCCTTGAAACCATAGAATTTGCACCTGAGATGCATGCATAATATGGAGAAATGCACCTTGACGACTATGTTGTTGGAAACCTTGAGCACTAGTGAGAGGGGGGGTGAATCAATAGTGTGACCAATATACAGTTTTACCAAATTTAACTTCTCAACTGGTTCATGCATTAATTGATTAGCATCACATTAATAGATTAAACCACAAACATATAAGCATATGTGCATCTAAACCAAAACAATATTGAGAGCAAGAATAAACAACACAACCATCACACATATGAGACACAATATTTCTGGTGGAAACCCATCCGGGAGAAAAACCACCCTTGTTGTTGTTGTGTTGCTCTAAATCTCTATTATTTAAAGCAATTTGTCATTTACATAGATAGTTGACTCCCATCAGCTAGGAGACTTGACCCCATATATTATTGGTCAACACCCATCAACCAAGATACTTGACTCTACTGATCAACTCATAAGACTCTATTCTCACATGGATCTATGGAAAACCATTCACTAAAAGCTACCATGATCAACTATCCTTTCCTAACTCCTATTGGACTATCCAAATCCAATTGGATGGAGAAATTGTTCCTTTCGCCAATATTATGGAATCATTGCTCCACTCTCATGAAGTAATTGCTCCTCTACTCCATGCAGATCTCATTTCATATATTTTCACACTGGATCCAAGACGCTCTGCCCAACTAGACGTGGCTTTGCAATAACATCTATAATAGCAAGACAACATCAGCAAAACAATCAAAACACCACCAAAGACATGCTCTCTACTCTAGAAAACTAATGGCTCAAATCGATGCATCAAATCTGTAATATTATAACCACCTAGCAGCAAAGGCTCTACTCCATCACTCCAGACAAACTATGATCTACTCAATCTAATGTTCTGCTACATAACTCTGCTTTAGAAATCTAGAACATACTTCATATATACTTCTTCACTGAAACTTGCCTCTCTATGCATCTCTCAGTTTTCTAACCTCTTCCATTACCTCTATATATACACTTGCATCAGTAACTCACCCTCTATATGCACAAATGTTATAGAATCTTGACCTCCTCTATTTGCACTCACAACTTATCACCCTACGCTCAACAATCTAACCTCAAAATGATGGATATGCTCTTCTATTTAACTTTATTTTTCCATTAGATCCACTACTCAAACCATCAAATAGTTCATACATTAACCACTTATCTGAGTTTTATATTTTGTCAACAAAATATTCTAAGTCATACCATTAGAAACTACCATTCTTTCATCCTCTATAAAGCCTTTGATGTGCAAGGAATGCGGGAAAACAGAGTCTAGATTGGGTAACTCTCTATCTTCCTTCGAGAAGAGCGTTCATGATAGGGGTAACACTGGTGTAATGAAGCCAACCAGATTTAGCATGCTCCCATGCTCTAGTAATCTACGTTACCCTTGTTTGACCCCCAAAACTAATTCAAACCTACTCCAAAACTTCCAGAATCTTCCTTTGTATTCTTGCAACCATCTCCCAAGCCAGTAAAATGAATACACCACCATATCAAGCCCATATGAAGGATCTAAGTCGTCATGCCAATGCCTCCAACCATGTCTACTTGATCAGCATGTTGGGGCCTCCAAACAAGTTAACATCATGCCAACAACTCACTTATGGAACCTACACAAGATGCAACATCTCTACACAATCATGTAACACATCGACAACCTCATCATCAAGACAACACACTTCTGCAACAAGTCATGAATAGGAACATAAGCATGACGACCTAATCTTCCATTCTCAACACATGGACCACACACACCTATCGAAGAACCAAACCATATTAATTCCAACATACACCATCATCATATTGACAATAATGCATCATGAGGCCAACATAAGGTTGACATCAATGGTAACATAACTAGTTCAATGCCAACAGAACTAGTTGCAACCATACTGCATGGATTAAATCAATGCATCAACTAGATCAACATAGGGTTGACATCAATGCCAACTCAAGCTAGTTGCCATAATGAACACCATAATGCCAACAATCTTTGGCATTAGTGG
>APFE031173219.1:44268-63794 GCA_000404065.3 Pinus taeda
CCCCCCCCTCCCCACCTTCCCCCACTCTTCTATCATGCATTAGGATTCTCTATACCAAGCCATGGGCAGCATTAGTAATGCTCTGTGCCTCACTGCTAACTAGTTTTATTCCTTCTTAGGCCTCTTTACTCATGGATTTCTCCAACTCTGCTTCAAGTACCTATCTAGCTACTAACACTCTCCCTGATACCATACCAGTTTTATATATACCTCTGCATTCAAGTAGATATAACATGTAAGAATGGATTGCAGAGTGGTTGATCTCTTTTACTCAAAATCTGATGATGAAGAGTACCCCCTTGGTCTCCTCTTTCTACTCAATCTTCCCTTCAACACATACACATTATTTGATGTCTTGACTCCCTTAGCAATCACTTTCTTTGATCCTTCTTTCGAAATGATGCAACCTTTGGAGTGGAAATCCACTTCCTTACCTCCATAAACCATTTGGCTCACACTCTAGATATTATGCTTTAAGCCTTCAATGAGCCACATGTAGTATACCTAGGGGGGATAGTATGGGGTACAAAGGGAGGTACCCAAGGAAATAATGTAATAATGGGATGGGCCATAGTAATAAATAAAGTGGTCAACCTATATCATGTAAGGGACCACAAGTAGTTAGCGATAATGTAATAAGTTCATTGTATTAGATAGCTGGTATTGAGGGAACCATGGTAATTACCCATGGCATTGTATGTATGAGGCCTATATAGAGGCTAGAGACTCCCCATTGAGAGATGTCAAGGAATATTGTATGAACAAGCATATGGCTTCTGGAGTGTTCTCCTTCCTTAAGGTTTGATTGTATGGTGTTGCCCTACCTCAAGGGTTTGATATTAATAAAGTGAAGCATTTTGATATTCAGATCTTGTTATTTCTTGGGTATATTTCTATTATCATATATTTTCATATCATATCTATTACAAGTGGTATCATAGAACTTTCTTGGGAAAAGTGATTTTTTTTTTTGAACTTTTTGGGGTGGTGAGTTTATAGATCAGATATGTATGTTCCGGTGTACACTTTGTAGATTCTAATTGCATATCTAGGTTCTTTGCGAAAAAATACCTAATTTGAAAAAGAAAATCGGCTGAATTAGAGTTCGGATGAGGGAGATATTGTTGATTTAGAAATCAATTGTGTTGCAAACATTTTTCGGGGCAATAAGTTTGCAGATCAGATATGTACATTTTGGGGCAACATTTGCATAACCTAATTGCAGATATGGGTTCTTTGCAAAAAAATACCCAATCTCGAAAAAAGATCGGCCGAATGGGAGTCCGGATGAGGGAGATATCACTGATTTAAAATCAGCTCTTTTTTCAGAAATTTTTGTGATGACAGGAAAGTTACAGCGTGAATATGAAATTCTAGTGCCTAGATCAGGACTTCTATCACATGGGAAGAAGAAGAATGGTTGTTCCATTTCAGAAAATAGGTCATAATAGAGATTCTAAGCAATATTGATTGAATTGTGGTCATTTCAAATTTTCGCCAAGTAAGCAATTTGTTTTCAAAACCCTCTTCATGGCTTATAACAGTAAGTTTTTTACAGGAAAAAATGATTGGTCTTCTATTGAAAATTTTATAGCAGCCTCATTTTTCAAATAATACCCAATTTTTTCCTTCCAACACCTTGAGGATTCAATCTTATGATATGCTATTAAATTTTCAATCGAAGACCAATCATTTTTTCCTGTAAAAAAATCACTGTTATAAGCCATGAAGAGGGTTTTGAAAACAAATCGCTTACTTGGAAAAAAATTGAAATGGACACAATTCAGTCAATATTGCTTAGAATCCCTATTATGATCTATTTTCTGAAATGGAATAACCATTCTACTTCTTCCCATGTGATAGAAATCCCGATCTAGGCATTGTAATTTCAAATTCACATTGCAGTTGTCCCGCTGTCACAAAAATTTCTAAAAAAAGAACTGATTTTAAATCAGTGAGATCACCCTCATCCGGACAGTTGGGTATTTTCTTGCAAAGAAATCAGATCTGCAATTAGATTCTACAAAGTTTGCACCAGTATCCACAGATCTGATCTACAGACTCACCGCCTCGAAAAATGTCTACAACACAACGATTTTTTAAATCAGCAATATCTCCCTCATCCAGACTCCGATTTGGCCGATTTTTTTTTCAAATTGGGTATTTTTTCACAAAGAACTCAGATCTACAATTATATTCTACACATTTTGCCCCGGAACACATAGATCTGATCTGCAAACTCGCCCCCTGAAAAATGTCTACAACACAGCTGATGTTTAAATCAACAGTATCTCCCTCATCCAAACTCTGATTCGACCGATTTGTTTTTTCAAATTGGGTATTTTTTTCACAAATAAACTAGATATGTGATTAGATTCTGCCAATTTTGCACTAGAATATATATATCTAATATGCAAACTTTCCACCCCAAAATTTTCCAAAAAAAATAAAATAAAATTCGCCGCTTTGCCCAAGAAAGTGTTCTGGTACCACTTGTAATAGATCTGATCTGCAAATATATGAGAATACAAATATACCCATAAATAATAAGATAGAAATAGATATAAATTCTTCTTTATTAATATCAAACCCTTAAGGTAGGGCAACACCATACATTCACTCCTTAAGGAAGGAGAACAATCCACAAGCCATATGCTTGTCCATACAATATTCCTTCACATCTCTCAATGGAGAGTCTCTAGCCTCTATATAGGCCTCATACATACAATACCATGGGTCATTACCATGCTTCCCTCAATACCGTCTATCTAATACAATATGCTTATTACATTATTGCTAATTACTTGTGGTCTCTTACATGATACGAGTTAACCACTTTATTTATTGCTATGGCTCATCCCATTATTACATTATTTGCTTGGTTAGCTCGCTCCGTACCCCATACTCACCCCCCTAGGCATACTACACCACACATCATTTACATTGGTCTTATTCTCACCAAGATTGGTTTTACCACTTCCCAATACTCTTGTGGTTTCATTTCCTTCAAAAATAATGCAGACAATCTTAGTTGTCTTTAAGAAGTGAAATTTCCTCCTATCTCATAACATATGGTGTGAGCATTCGTTATCGATGTACCACATGTCATCCTCATCACGTGAACAAAGTGCAATACCGCATCTTCCTATTCATTGCTCCTTCTTCTTCCATGTGTTCCTTGGCTAATTCCTTGGTGGTGCATTCTGCCCTTTTGAACAAATGGCCTCAAGGATTTAGGCATCTTATAATCTTTGGCCATGTGCCCAAAGTTGTTACACACATAACACTCTATGTGGCCAAGATATGAAGTCAAAGGATATTATATTCTGTTGCTCATGTCAGACCTCCAACTCCTCATGCTAGATTTGTAATCAATGGCCTTATGGTCAAACAAGTTACACGCAAAATAATATCCATTAAATGAACTTGTATACTTGAAAGTGGATCCTCTACTTGGATGATCATACTATTGCATAGATGTGTGTATTCTCCTCCTACAAGCCACTGCCACATGTCCAAAATGATGGAAATTGAAACACTCAATCTCATCGATCAAGGGGGAAAGGAGCTTTGACTCCTCCTCCAAAAACTGCTACCGTCAACCATAGGAGAAAATGATATTCTAGACATGAAATGTCCTTTTTGTTTTATACTTTGTTGTTGTTGGATTTGTTTTCTCTCCCCTTTCTTACTGCTATTGTTGATCACATTCTTTATTGTAGGCTTCTTTAGTTCTACTTTATTATTCTTCCCTGCATGCAATTTTGTCTCTCCCTTTTGTATATTACTACCAAATTTTTTAACTTCTATGGTGCTCTTCACTTTCTCTAGGTGCTGGTATTTTTCTTCAGGTTGTTTCTTTAATTTTCAAATTACACTTTCAAGTGATTAAACATAAATCCTTCCTATTTTTATGATTGTTGGAATTGACTTCTTCAATTCTTTTAAATTTTTCCAATTCCATCCTCAAGGTAGTGATCTCTTCCTTTCTATTTTTCTCCTTTTCATCACAAATATCCAATTTCTTCTCATGCTCCTTACATACATCTATTAGTCTACCCGTTTCACTTAAAAATTCTTCAATAACAACCCTGACATATTCATATTTAGCCTTAAGAAGCATGCAAATACAATCATTATCTATTTCAAAAATCAAATATGAATTATTATCACCACTAGTATCAAAAATATAACTCAAAAGTAAATCAATGTGACTTATACCTTCCAATTTGTTGTCCTCTTGAACAACTACTTCAACTGGAGCATTTTTCTTCTTAGATCTCATATTCTTCTTCTTTTTGTTGCTCTTCTCAAACTCTTCATCACTGTCGCTGCAAATTTCTCCATGTAAAATATGCAATCTGTCCAAACCTCCTTGGCATATTTTAAATATCCAACTTTCTCAAGTCTGCACTATGGAGATTCTCTAAGATGATACACCTTGCTTGAACATTTTGTTTCATTTCTTTAGATGAATGTGAATCATCATCATATCCTTCACAAATCAATCTCCATAAGTTAGAACCATAAGAAAATAATGCATGATTCACACTTTCTTTCCTTATATTGAAATTTGCAGTAGTAAGGACAAGTATTCCTTGAGAGTTCATTCTGCGAAAAATACAAACAAAAAACAAAACAAAAAACAAAATATTGCAATTTTTTGTCGGAAAAATGCATATCTACTCTCCAAATATCAAGCTAAAACTAAGAGCCCCACTCTAATACCAATTGTTGGAAACCTTGAGCACTACTTGGTGTGGGGAGGTGGGGGGCGGGTTGAATCAGTAGTGTGACCAATATACAACTTTACCAAATTTAACTTCTCAATGGGTTCATGCATTAACTGATTAGAAACACATTAGTAGATTAAACCACAAGCATATAAACATATGTGTAACTAAACCAAAACAATAATGAGAGCAAGAATAAACAACACAACCATCACACATATGAGACACAAGATTTCTAGTGGAAACCCTTTAGGGAGAAAAACACCCTTGTTGTTCCACTACTCTAAATCTCTATTATGTCAAGAAATTTGTCATTTAAATAGATAGCTAACTCCCATCATCCAAGAGATTCGACCTCATATACTATTTTCCAACCCATCATCCAGGATACTTGATTCTACATATGACTCGTTAATGAAAAAGGTATTATAGAATATGTGTGAATTCACTTATGTTACTTAGTGCAACGGATCAGAAATATTGTGAATAACGTAAACACATAAACAACTTGAAAACACATTCAAACACATCAACAAAACCAAATTTAATAAAGGAGTTCACCAGACTTTCTGGCTACGTCTCCTAGTCCTTTCGCTTCTAGTGCTGACGTATTTATGTCTTCAAATTGTTGTTATAAGTATAAGCTCAAAACAAAGTCTCAAATATTAAAATGGACATCACCATTGTGTTCAGCTTGAAATTTCAAGTCAAATGCATATAAACTTGACTGTATTTGGCCGTTGTGACCTCCAAACCCCCTGGAATGGTCCAAAACCACCTTTGTCGCTGCAAAACCATCTGTCTAGCAAAAACAACCTTGGCCAGTGCAAAACCACCTCAGACTACGCGTCGGTGGTAGGCGGGTTCGATACCTACAATGGTTTATAAAAAATGGGTTCAGCTTTGTTTCAAGCCCGAACTGTTGCCATGATGGTTAGCGGAGGTATGCGAAGTCGTAGCGTATATATAATTTTGGAAGGGTTGAGGGTTCGAAACCCCCACCCAACCATTCCATCGTTGGTTACATTATACATTGGATATGATTTGCATTGGCTTCATCATTCATTGGTTTAACATGGATTGTATGGTATTGATATACCATAGGTGTTTGCAATGTGTGGGGAATGTGGGATATATGATAACATTAAATCAAAGGACCGATGGTCATGGGGTTGACCCCAACTGTCCAACCTTTTTCTGGCAGAGATCCTGACACCAAAATAAATACAACTTTATCATATCCATTACCAAGTCTCATATGATCCAACGACTATCATGTCACCCTTTCACCAACTATCTTGCCCGATCTCCACCGTTGATCAATCCCGTGTGATCCAATGGCTATCGCATAATCTCGCGTGAATTCTTTCACGATTGATATCATATCGAGAGCGCACGAGAAAAGTGGTTTTCTCGTGCTACGTGTTGTCTGCTAAGGTTAATTGCGTGAAATTGAGGAATATCGTTTACCATTTTATAAGTGCGCGAGATACTACTTACTGCTTATGAATACTACTCCTTTGTTCTACTAACACGTGGCTTAATCTAATCTCTTCATTTATTAACTTTATTTTGTGCGACTTAATCCTAGCCGTCTATCTCCCTCATTCTCATTCATTGATCTAACTGATCCAACGACTGTGCTTCGCTGCTCTGATGCCACTTTCATCTGCATTTGAAGACTTTAATCTGGAGGCAAAATTGAATCCATTTTGGATCACTTCTCCCTACTGGAAGCTTTTTGTCCACCAAAAGTTGGTTTTAGCTGTTGAGTAAGTGAGGATAAATTTTCTTCACTTTTCCAATCTCTATCCATCGTGCTTTACTTGGATTTGTACCTTTGAGTCCAACTCAAAGATACTCAACACTTCCCCATCGTGAAGTCTTTATCCTCCTATCAAGAACTGTGTCCTCCTATAGCTCATTGAGATACTCGGTCAAAAGATCTTCAATTGAAGGTAGCTGACCTTGCTCTTCGGGATCTTCAATCAATGAAGGCTCATACAATCACAAGTTTTCAACATTTAGGATGAAATAGATCTGCATATAAGTTGGTAGATCTAGGCGGAAAGAATTTTCACCGATTTTTTAAAGTATTTTGAAAGGACCATATCTAATTGGTTTCAACTTTTTACCTTCCCCTTGCAATCTTTCTTTGTTTTTGTACAACCATATTTGATCACCAACTTGAAAACTATGCTCAACTCGATGCTTGTCGTGCCGCACCTTATAATTTGCTTGGCTTCTTTCTAGCTGTTCATGTGCTACTTGGTGAATTTCCTGGATTTGTTCAATGAACTTGGCCGCTTTGTCCACATCATTGTGTCCATCAACTGTTCTGTCTTTACCAAAGACAAAATCCAAGGGAGACTTTGGTATAAAATGAAAACAAGTCTCAAAAGGAGATCTCTGAGTAGAAGAATGATTTGCATGGTTGTAAGCATGTTGCACATAACACAAATGCTCATCCCAAAGTTTGGGATGCCTGCTGCAATATCCTCGAAGCAATTGTATCACTGTCTTGTTGACCACTTCTGTCTGATCATCTGTTTGCAGATGAAATGTCATGCTCTTATTTAATTTTGTGTCCATTAACTCCCATAGACTTGACCAAAATTTCCTGACAAATTGAGAATCTCGATCAGATACAATGGAAGTGGGTAACCCAAAATGAACCCATACATTTTGAAAGAACAACTTTGCAGTTTTTTCAGCTGTGACCCGGTTATTACATGGTGTCAAAATACACATCTTATTGAAACTATCCACAACTACATACAAATAATCATGACTCTTTCTAGACTTTGGAAATCCTCAACAAAATCCATGGAAACACTTTCCCAAGGGTGAGAAGGAATTGGAACTGGAGTATACAAGCCTAATTTTCTATTACTTGGCTTTCTTGTAGCACACATAGTACATCCTTTAATATATCTAGAAACTGTCTCATTCATTCGTGGCCAATAGCGGAATCTTTGTAATTGTACAACTATTTTACTTACCCCAAAATGACCTAATATGAGAGAAGTATGTGATTTTCAAATTATATTAACTCTTTCAGTTTGTGGAATGTATAACTTTTCCAAATGATATAAGAGTTTGTACTTTATGTAATAATCTAATTCTTCTACCTACTTTCCATGACTTAAACAAACATCCATTGAAATCCACCATGATCAGTGATCCTCACCCAACTCCTATTGGACTATCCAACTTAGATTGGATGGAGAAATTATTCCTTTCACCAATATTATGGAATCACTGCTCCACTCTCATGAAGTCACTGCTCCTCTACTCTATGTGGACCTCATTTCATATATTTTCACATTGGACCCAAGATGATCTTCCCAACTAGACTCAGCTCTGCAATACAATCTAAAACAACAATATACCATCAGTAAAACAATCAAAACACCACCAAATACATGCTCTCTACTCCAACAAAATAGTGGCTCAAATCCATGCATCAATTCTATAATAATATAACCACTCAACAACATAAACTCTGCTCCATTTCTCCAAACAAACTTTTCTCTACAAACTTTGATCTACTCACTTTGATGTTTTTCTACAGAACTCTGCTTTAGCAATTTGGAACATACTTCAGATATGCTTCGTCATTGAAATTGGCCTCTCTATGCATCTCTCATTTTTCTAGCCTCTGCCATTACCTTTGCATATGCACATGCATTAGTAACTCATCCTCTATATGCTCATATGTTGTAGAAACTCGACCTCCTCTATCTACACTCGCATCTGCTCGCCCTACACTCAAAAATATATCTTCAGAATGATGGACTTTCTTCTCTATTTAACTTGATTTTTCCATCATATCCAATACTCAAATCATCAAAGTTTTGACACATTAATCACTTATATGAGTTGTAGATTAGTTCTATAGGAGATTATAATTTATACCATGGAAAATTACCATTGTTTCATCCTTTGAAAAGCCTTTGATGCACAAGAAATGCGAGAAAACAGATTTTGGACAGGGTAACACTCCTTCTGCCTTTGGCAAGAGCATTCATGACAAAGGGTAATGTTGTTCTAATGAATCCAACCAAAGTTAACACACTCCCCATGCTTTGGAAACCCACACTACCCTTTTTTAACCCCCAAAACTGAGTCAAACCTGCTCCAAAACTTCTAAAATCTTCCTTTGTATGCCTGGAACTATCTCCCAAGCCAGTTAAATGAATACACCATCATATCAAGCTCATATGGAAGCTATAAGTCATCACGTCAATTCATCCAAGATTGTCTACTTGATCAATGTATTAGGGCCTCCAAACAATTTGGAATCATGCCAACAACTCACCTCTAACACCAGCATAAGCTGCAACATCTCTGCACAAACCTATAATAGCTCTACAACCTCATCATCAAACCAACATACTTCTGCAACAAGTCATGAATAGGAACATAAGCATGAATACCTAATCTTCCATCCTCAACACATAGACCACAAACACCTATCCAAGAACCAAACCATATAAATGCCAACATACACCATCATGAGATTGACAACACTGCGTCACGAGGCCAACATAGTGTTGATGCCAATGCCAACACAACTAGCTACAACCATACTACAAGGATGGCATCAATGCATTAACTAGATCAAAATATGGTTTGACATCAATGCCAACTCAAGCTAGTTGCCATAATGAACACCATAATGCCAACATATGTAGCTCGTGTTAAAGAGCTACAATTGAAGCTAGGCAAATGCAGGAAGAACTATCTAAATAAAGATAGACAACTCATTGAGTTGGCCTTGATAAATATGAGAAAACCTATGGTGTGTTCAACTCTTTTTTCTACACCAACTGGAGATCATACAAGGAATATGGTAAGGATTACACATTCAATAACTTCTATAATTTATTGATCAAGGAAAGGAAGATTGATATATAATACTAGCCTAGTTGGCTCAATTAGAAGGGAAAGTCAACATTGTAGGAGAATGGAAATTTGTAGGAGTGTCTTGATCAAAAAGCTAAATAAATGTGTAATGGGTCTATATAGACCAAGAAGAATAGAAGCAAGAAGACACAACATTATTGCGGAAATACAAGACATGTGGAGAAAACATGTTGGAAGAAGAGTAACAAGTTAGAGAAAAAGGTTGATATTCTTGAAGAAAACATGTTAGCTGGATGATCAAATAGTCAGTTGACAAAAAATTACTTTCTTTGTCACAAATCAAGCATTGCAAACTCACAACATGTAGAATGAATGAGTATTTCATATGGAGAATCACGCTTCCTTTTTTACCTCCTTGGACAAGACTATTGAGTGAAAGATATAATTAGTATATGATTTTGCTCTCAAAATTGCTAATAGCAGTGATGTATCTTATCAACATGGCAGAATCCTTAATGTTTATCATTTTCCTAACTTAAGTGAAAACTTATTTCAATTTCTCAATTGACATAGACAGGTAAAATTCTTGACTTTTGGCCAAATTATTTCGTTGATAAATATTTGAAGAAAGACAAGTTGCTAAAAGGATTCTCAACTCAAAAGATGGACTGTAAAAGTTCCATACTTGTCCCAACTAGATTATAACCTGACTATTCTCATTACAAAGATTGAAGATCGAAGTTGACTTTGGTGTGAATGACTTTGACAGTTAAATTTCAAAGTATGAAGATATTGGCATCATATAACACATTTTTTTATTTACCAAAGGTTCACCCACTTGAAGGAGTATGTAGGGTATGTGTGCTAGGAAATCATCGTTAAGCACCCTTTGACTCTAGGAAAGCATGGTGTGAAAAGAAACCATTGGAATCAATTCACAGTGACCATTGTTGTATTAATAAGCCTATTGGTAGGTGTGAAGTATATACTTTGACGTTTATTGATAATTTGTCAATATTTTCTTAGGGTTATTTCTTAAAGAATAAGAGTATTTTTTTCAAGGAATTTAGGGCATTGGATAAAAAGCAATGTGGTTGACCTATTAAATGTTTGTGATCTGATAATAGAGAAAAAAAATGTGAATTGAAATTTTGTGGAATACCTTGTTCAATTGGGTATTCACATAATCAAGAAAGATGAATGATCAAAGATTGGGAATATGAAAATGGATTGCTTCAAGAATTAAAAATACTCACGAAAATGTGGAAGAATAGACTCTATTGTTGAAGCTTATGTTCCCTTTCATTGTTGTTTTTGAAGTTGTAATGATAATTGGTTGACAATTAATTTGGATTGATGACTTCTTGGAGGGACTGCTTTAGCCATTCTTAAATATAATATTTCATTGGAGAGGTTGATCTTCATTAACATTAACAAAACTAACCAACCATTACTTAATATCCTCCTCAATGAAATCAATTATAATATCAAATTCTGCTCCCATTGATGTTTTTAAATTGTTCAACTCAACATTTAATACGTCCTTGGAAATGAACACAAAGTCTCTTGTCATGCAGGGACCATGCAGATCATCAACAAATTTAATTGCATTGAAGAAAACATTATTCTTTCTATCATTAATCTTGCAACATTTAGAATTAATATCTTCCTATTTGTTAATTTTGGTAGACCATCTAGCTTGGATTTTCTTCATTCATACATTTAGGCCTTCAGATATTTTGTTGTGGCCTTTGTAGTTTGTTGAGTGAACTGACCTTCTGAATAAAAGTAGATGTTAATATCTATGAAATTCTTGTTGTGCTTGAGGTCCTTTTTAACCCACTTAACAAAGAAGGAATTTCTTTGGCCTAGATATCTCAAGTGGGAAGCTACTTCCCCTGCAACCTCAACAATTTTCAATATTTTACTTATATTATTGAGAATATATGATTTTACTGCATTTAGGAGGTGGTCTGCTTTCTTAACTCTATGGGGTTTTCTGGGGGTGGGTATTGTCAATGATGGTGCCTATATGGCGAGAGGAGTCATGAAAAAAGGAACAAGGTTAAATCTTCTTATAACTATTGTATTTTCTTTTTAAGCCTAAGGTTATGCACTTCCTATTCCATGACAAAGTGTGCCATTGCTTCTCCAGTAGTTTGATGGAATTTCATGAGCCCAATGGCTCTAAATTCATAAATGTCAATGTCCATTTACATTTGAACTTTCACTCTTTTGTTTTGAACTTTCACCCTTTGAATTTGTAACTTTTTATTACTTATGTCATAGCTTATATTTTTCAAGGTGACAAGATGATCATCAAAAGTGGTGGTCTCCTCACCTATTTCTTCCATTATTCTTTGACTTTCGGCTAAACGATTAGTAACCTAATCAAGTGGTATAGTGCTATCAACTTTTATGTATATAATCTTTTCCACTCTTGGCATATCCTTCTAACCTTCAACCTTATTCAATTAAGTAGTACGTGCCTGTTCTGGGATGAACCTATGAGGGGGTCTCTTCCTTAGCTCCACCACCCGAGAGCCTATCATTTCTCTATCTTCCACTCGAGGTAGCATTTCTCTTCCTTTAAGTAGATGAAGAACTTGAGTGAGCCTAGGGCATGGAGGTTTCTCTATAGATTTTTTGTCTCTCTACTTGTGTCTTCCTCCTACACTAGTATTAGTTTCTTCACAAACTTCTTTAGTAACTCTTGGTCTCTCATGTTGAATTTTGTAGCTATGGTTGATCTTCATAATTAATATCTTAGCCCTTGAAATTGTTGAAATTCAAATAGATGATATAATTCTTATCTTGGTAATTATTTGTGACTGATATGAATTATTTTCTTAGTATGTACTTGTTTAGTTATTTCATCAAGAAATTACACATTAGCAAGATATAGAGAACATAATGCATAGTAGACAAGATACACGAGAAGTTAGGCTCCAAGTCAAGGAAAAACCCCACAAGGGGTTGAACCCAACAAAAATACTAATCTTATAGAATCATATCAAAATGAGATGTCCAACACCAAGACCAAGACCTGAATTGCCACCAAAAACTCCAAGTCCATCCCTCCTTCAAGTCAAAAGTCATCAAAAGTCAAAATAGTCAACTTCTTGAAATTTTGAACCCTAAAATTTCGGCCCCTGAAATTTATGGACTATAGTAGCACAAAAAAACTTATCTTCATTCACAAAATTCTTCTTCCACGTGCTAGATTCTTCTTGTGTAATTCAAATTCTTTTCTTCTTTGTTAGTTTGGAAAATTGCTTCTTGCATGTGCTTGATTGGTGCTACAAATATGTCAAACTTCCTTATCTCTCTCTCTCTCTCTCTCTCTCTCTCTCTCTCTCTATATATATTATATTATATATATTATATAATATATATATATAGATATATATATATTATTATTATATATATATATATATATATATATATATATATATTATATATATTATATATATATATATATATTATATATATATATATATATATATATTATATATAGGAGGTCGAATGGGGTGGCTCCTAGGAGGCAAAAGCCAACATGTTCCCAAGAAGGGTCGATTTGAAAATATTTGTGGACTTTGACCTAATATAAATTCAAAATTATTTTTCTTGCAAATGTCCAAATGGTACATGACTCAATTACATTTTCTTTGAGTCAAAATAATTTATTTTTGACTCGTTTGAATCTACAAGCATGTAGAACATGCTTTGACCAAAAATAATAATAATTAATATAATAAATATGTCAATGATAAAAATTACATTTTATTACATTAGGAAGACCGATGTTAGTCACATTTTCAACACTCCCTCTTAACTAGGGATGTCTTCATAATTACACAATAAGATACTCTTAAGTTGAAATATTCACATAAGAAAGGATCTAGATTGATAAGCATCAATGATGATTTACATCATCATAGCCATCATTGTCAAAATACTAAGGCCTTGACAATTCCACTCTATTGCTCCACTAGATCAGAGCATAATATTGGTAGGCATAAATTTGGACACCACTACCTCTCAAGGCACATACGTCACCTAGGTGTTCCCAAGGTATGACCTCATATGACCATTTCCTAACCCTAAGTAAAGGTATGTCCTCTGGAGCATTCTTTACCAAGTCCATGTATCAACTTAGGATGTTAATCCTAGTCAAACACTATACATGACTTAAGAATGTATGTCCCTGATGCTTCTTCAATCCACCATTCGCCTGACAAGTGTCCACACACTAGGCTTATGGTTGTCAATCTTGGCCATAGTACGTGACACATGGAGAATACGATGTCAACCCTCACTCCCTCTCAACTAGGGAGGAAATATCCACAAGCCTAATCTTGTCTCAAAAAATAATTTGAAAAGGAACTTCATCAATGCATCAACTACTTGTTTGTCTTATGGAGATCCATTGTAGCTTCTCAACTCCTATATACATCACATCATAACGAGCTTCAACCTTCCTGATTCTATGACAATCATCATTTCAAATCGAATGTGTCATCCTTGATAACATTTTATGGAGCCAAATTGCTTCATAGCTAAGTGTAAAAACTTCCATGTTCTATTCCTTCATAGTGCACCATAATTCTACTCATGATCTATTAAGAAATCACACCAACTTCCAAGTAGATTCAACCATTGGTAGTGATGAGCCTCGGTATTGCAACAAGAATGTTGCAACTCCCAAGGCTACCAACTTTAATTACCAACCCAGCGTTCATACAAACTTAACAAGTATCGACATTACATGTGTAGCATACAATCTATCCTTCCTTTGATGTCATTATGTAATGGAGTGAATGCAATAAAATCAGATCCTAAACTAATTGTAGAAAATGAAATGCTCGAAATGGAAACCTTAACCTATTGCAAGAAATAAAATAGAAGGAAAGAAATTATCCTAATTGAATAAAGTAAATATCCTGAAGTAAATGTCAATCATTACATTTCAAAGATTTTAGGTCCATTAACAGAGTTCATTGGATGTGGCAATCATCATTGTATTATCCATTTCATAAATCTGTCAATTAGCCCAAATCGTTGAAATATTTTTCATGGGTAAAGAGGAAAGTCCTAAGTGGTCTTTAGTCTTCCCTAATCATTGATTTAGAGCCTAGGGGTCTTTATCCAAACATAATGGAAAATAACCAAGATTCTTGAGCGAATATGGGCAAGTATATACATGTTGGAAGGCTGTTATAGGAGATCATGTAGTTACTACAGGAAATTGTAGATTTACTACAGGAAACTATAATTCACCGGATGACCAAGAAAATAAAATCCAAAATGGATGGGACAATTTTTTTTTTTATTTACTAGGATGTCTTAGGTCTCCATTCCAAGTGGAATCACTTAAAAATACCTTTGTTAACCCATGCTAAAAAATAGCAGAAAATTACTAGTCTAAAATCTAGAAATTCGAGAACTAGTGAGCTAGTAAATCTATCAAATGACTAACCTAATCAAGTAAAAATGCAATGGGGTAATTTTTGTTATTAAATATACATTTTTTGATATAATTCAAGTGGAATCAGTTCGATTGAAGCTCATAAGCATGCTCTAAAAAATAACAGAAATTTACTATTATTTGCCACAAGGGACTTCTGGAAATCTCGATTTGGGAATAAGGAAACTAATCCAAGTAGCTCAATGATTACTGCGACCTTTAAAAGTTGTTCCAATGATGAAATGATTCTTTTTTTATTCAAAAGAACTTACTTCAACCATTTAACCCAATCCTACAACAAGAAATCATCAATACTAAATGTAGAAATAGGAAAAAAACAAGAACAAGAGATGCATGTGAATAAGAAGTGAAATGAAGAAAATTAAATGATACAAAAGGGCTCTAAGGCTCCTAGGATGGCCAAGCCTAAGGAAATTCAGAGTCCTATGAAGGAGGCCAAGATTTATAAGTTGAACATGGCACCGATATTCATTATTTCCATCAATACAATTACATCCCTGCAAGAAATGAAAGTGGAGCTGCAAAAATACAAGTTCTCTCCACAAGAAGACTAAGAAAAATCAACCCCTAGAGGTAAACTCAACTTGGTACTTATAAAAAATAATTAGGAATAATTCCCCATGAAAGGAGGAAGTTTTCCCCACAAAAATCCCTTAATTAATGGATCTGGTTCCTAATACTAGGAATTTGCATTAAATGGCAAGGAACACATTCCTAGATTTTCTCAATCGTTGGAGCTCCAGAATTTGTGCAATAATTTCACAATATCTTGTTGATTTATTATTTAATATTGATCCTCCTATAGTAGGGAGCAAGTCCCTAAATTTTCTCCTCCTCCAAATCTTCATAGTCTACCCAATATTCTCAAATATTCCACAAAAATAAATAATGTTAGGCACAAATATGCAATTATCCATAAACCTTCCTAATTAACATATTAAAGTTAAAAATACATTATCTAATGCAAAAAGAGAGGTTTAATGTGTTGAAGTATGGTCAAATGGGCCTTAATTATGTCTAATTTAGAGGCCCATCAGGTAGAATCTGTAATCAGTATCAACACTGCCAACTCGAATTCAATCAGGTCAAGTAATGTAGAATCCATCCAAGATCTTGCAACTCCCTCTTTCTAGCTGAGGTAAGTGAACTTCTTCTTTTACTAAGTATTGCTTTCATGTTACCATCAAATTGACTTCTTTGATGCATACTTCAAACTGTTTTATTTTTTTATTAGGATTCATAAAAATCTTCATGCTTTGCTACATTCTTCCAATTTTTCCATCTGCTAATAAAGCTTAGACAGTTCTTATTTTGACCTGCATACTATATTATAATATTATGAAATAAAAAAAAGGAAAAGTGCATAAAATAACAGTAGTAACCGAAGAAAGGAGATGTGGAATGCTTATATTTTTTAGGAGAGTAAGCTCCCTCTTAATCTTGGACTTTTTCATCAACCTTGTACTCACATCATCATCATGTCATTCATGTCATTTTCAAGAGCTAGGTTTTCTTTTTACAACAGAAACAATTAATTAGGGTTTTGTTTCTAGGGTTTTCTAATTAAAACCTTTGTTATGGTTCACAAACCCTAGATTCTCCAAAGGCTTCAAGCTTTGCCATTTAAGAATTCAAATTTTACAAGCATACTAATGAGTTAGCTACAAAAACCAGAGATGTTATTTACAAGCCATCTATACATGAGATTAAATTCCCGATCATAAAAATCTAGTCTTTATATGTAAGGAAATAATCGTAACAATATCTAATAAATCTATATATACTTCTTTAATATAAGTCATTGTTTTTCAAAGTAGCACAAGATCGGTAGCTTACTTTTCATGTTCATTTCTAAATGTAATTTCACCATGGCCTAGAAGACTTCACATCATATGCAATATCATTGACATAGGTCATTAGTTGCAAATGAAAAAAAGTATACATACCTCTCTCAACCTTACCTGTCCAACCTTACTAAGATCTAGCTTTGATTTTTCTTGAGTAGATATGTATCATCTTCCGCCAAAAAAGATACCTTATACTTTTAGCTATCGAACAATAGAGATATCTTTTGAGTTACTTGTAATATTCTTTGTCTTGGCTCCTAGAGTTTAGCTTTGGATTATATATATTGTCAACAAATATCTTACAAATAGAAGGTTCAATCTCTACATAAAATTCAAACCTTTTAAGTTATACCTTTCAAACTTTATAGACAGGTAGATTTTATTGATGTAAATTGTCCTTCCTTCATATATAGGAAAGGGGTCTTAATATTATGGCTAATCCATAAGTTTATGCTACAAACTTTCAATATCTTCACAGACTTCCTTATAAGGAGATATAATGTTACTTCTTAATTTAATAATTTGTTTCCTTGGTAATTTAGATTTTTTACCATATAGTTTATACACAAAACCTTGACCTATAACTTAAAAGATGATCCAACTACAACAAGGTGACATGTCACGGAGATGATGAACTTCAGATATTTTAAATTTTGTCATTTGTATATAATCCCTATCCTTTGCATATGTTGTAGAGTAGCATCCCTCAAGTTCTCAAGTATAATAACATAACAACATACTAGATATATCATAGGAACTTGCATCATCATGAAGAGAAACTCACATTACATAGACCCTTGAATCTTCCAGTATTGAAGACAATAGGAGCCTCGAAATCTTTGTTTGTCCATAGACATATAACTTCATATCTTTCGATTTCCATATATATACTCTCATATAGACCTTGTATCATTATTTCTTGGTGTCATCATAGATGGCTTGAATCTTCAAAAAATATTTTGCTATAGTAAGCTTCAGATTTCTTTGCACAGAAAAGGAGTTCCAGAATTCTGCATACATTAAATTGCTAGATATACTTCAATCTTTTTATAATGATGTATCTCATAAACTCGACCTTCAACCTTGAGAAAGAGAAATCTAGAACAAATGGATAAAAGGCTTCAAACTCCACTATATACTCTTCGTCTTCCTTCATGAATCATAAAGAATTAGATGTACAAGATTGGATATTCTACTATTCACCACAAACCTCTAGACAGTTTAAATCTTTTTCATAGACAAATTGGGTTTCCTCACAATTCATATATTTGTTATATCACAAATAATTTGGACTACTATGACACAATTTTTATCTTATGTCACACCACATATAATTCAAATCACTTCCAAAGCATCACCACAGATTTAGATTGCTTCATAGATTTGTATCTTTTTCAAAGTATCACTATGGGCTAACGCAATTTTGAATTATTCACAAAATATTACCATAAATACTGCTCCTCATAATTGTCACCACAGAATTTAGGTCGAACCACAAAATTTTGTTTGTCACAGACTTTGGTTATGCATAGGTGATAAGATAAATACCTCGTCCTTCATAGAAATATTTGTAATCCAAGGATAAATGCCTCGTCCTTCACATAAATATTTGTAATCCAAGGAACTCCCTTTTTTTATCTTCTTCTTTCTCTAAGTCATATCCCAGGATTTTCTCTTATGTGTGTCAATAAATTTATTTTAGAGGAGATAAAACATGCCTTCATGTAATGGATGCAATGACCTTTAGCTTCTTAGTCTTTCTTACACACCAATCATTCTATTAGGGCTTCTTTAGTAGTGCTCATGTCTTTACCACAACTTTGGTACCATGTTGTAATTTAGATAGATGATAGAAATTCTTATCATGGTAATTACTTGTGATTGATATGCATTCTTTTCTTAGTATTCACTTATTTAGTTATGCCATCAATTAATTACACATTAGAAAAATATAGAGAATATAATGCATAGGAGACAAGAGACACCAAAAATTAGGCTCCAAGGCAGGGAAAAACCCCACAAGGGAGAAAACCCAACAAAAATTATTCTCTTATATAATCAGTTGAAAATGATAAATCCAAGACCAAAAACAAGACCAAAAATACCAATAAAATCTCAAATCCCAACCCTCCTTCAAGTCAAAAGTGAACATAGGTCAAACTGGTCAACTTCATGAAAATTTGGCCCTTGAAATTTTGGGCCTGTAGTAGCATAAAAACTTGTCTTCATTTAAATAGTTCTTCTTCCACATGTGCTAGATTCTTTTTGTGTAATCTGACTTCTTTTCTCCTTTGTTAGTTAAGAAAATTGTTTCTTGCATGTGCTTGGTTGGTGCTTGAAATAGGTTGAACTGCCTTGTGTGTGTGTGTCTAGGAGGTCAAATGGGTGGCTATAAGAGACCCCGACTAACTTTTTCCCAAGGAGGGCCGACTTGACAATTTCGGTGGACTTCGACTCAATATAAAATTCAAAATTCTTTTTCTTACAAATTTCCAAATGGGACATGACTCATCTACATTTTATTTGACTCAAAATAATTACTTTTGACTCTATAATCTTGAAGAAAATTATTTTACCAAAAATAATAAT